>JANEHU010002227.1:0-194877 GCA_027563435.1 Nasonovia ribisnigri
AATTCAGTTTCAATCAATTGTTAAGTAACTAAATGTTAAATTAACTGTAATTTAGATATTAAATAACAACATTGTAGTGTTGTATTAAATATGTTTAAGTCCTAAATTACGTATAGTTAGAAGTTAAGACACCTATCATGCGTATATTCACTTTTAACCGTAGGTATGTTATTGGTATTTGAATTGAAAAACAAAGTCAATTTAAGTATATGAACGATTAAATTAAGTTTTTGTTAGGTAACTTTAAAATTATATTCGTTAATTAGGTACTTATGACAATTCCATGTATTACATTATTTTATCGTTTATGTATTTATTAAATTCTGATTGATTCTGGAGCATAAAAAAATTGCGCTAAAAGTTGTGATATAGTTGTATAGGTAGTTGTATAGGTCTTTGAAAGTTTGAACAATAGATATAATTTTTGTTAACATGTTGACTGCCAAAAGATTTTTCACTATGATTCTTAAACTTGCTACGAGATCAAATTCTAAATCACAAAACCAATTACTAAACTTGGATTTTGAGATTTCATTTGAGATCTCATTGAAAACGATTCTAGTAACATCTCGTTCTAGGTCTCAATAATTAGTATTTTCTAGTTGGATTTAAAATGTACAGTGATGCCAAATTCAGTAGGTGTTTCAAACTTGTAACTTGCAAACTTCATTAGTTTTTTACAATTTAATATTTCCTTAAATTGACAAAACTGTGTTTATGTATACCGTATACGTATGAAAAAACCCCGTGGCAGTCAGTACAAAGTTTGATGAGATTTCATGTAAGATTTAGCATGGCGATTTAAGTTAAAAATTGAAAAATACTAAAGCATAATAAAGAGTACATAATTATAATAATTATTAATAGTATAGTCTACGCTATCAGAATAGATGTATAAGAGCATTATATTACAAGTCACAACTCACGAGCAGCGAATAAGTGAAACTTCAAGAAGAGGCACCCTACAAAAATCTTATCCACTCTGACCATATCTCAACTTTTATGTTTGAACTTAAAATTCTTGTAATTCAAATTCCAAAGCTAAATTTTGGAGGGCTATATATAGTAAGTGTCGTACAGTATTTAAAAATTTTAATAGCTCATTGATGATGATATATTTAATAAGTATGGTATCTTTAATCTTCAAATTTAACTTTTAGGTACGCTTAATATTTTGTTTTTAGTTTATCGTTACAAAAGAAGGCTAAACGTTAAACTAAATATGCATCGTAACAAAAGTTTAAAAAAAGGGCGGGTAAGTGGATGTCGCTCTGCTGTACAGTATAGGTTACAACTGTTACAAGTGGCCAGTGGGTCACTATATAATGGATAGTATTAATTAGATATTAAATAGATTCTGAGTTGAGATGGTTTATCAGTGTAGATATTTAATATTATACCTATTTATATTGATATTTCTTATTATTAATACTGTAGCCCGGTAGCCGGTAAGCTGAATTAATATTATAATTTATAAAATAACAATAAAATAACTAAAATCGTTATTCTTGGACTCTTGGTTATTTAGTATGTAATTTCGTCCAAATTTGAAGCCTTGTGTTAAATTTTCAATCCTTATAGTAATACAAGTTGAACATTTTATCAATTTTTAATTACAAAATCATTTTTAATTTTAAAATTTGGTAAATGTTGTTAAAAATCGAACTTTAAATGTTTAAAAAAAAAATTGTGCCTATGTATTTTTAATATTTTTTAACTTTTATTGTAACAATATATTAGGAGCCCTGTATTAAATGTTCAAGCTTTTTGACTCAACAAATAACATTTTATTGACATTTATAGAAAAAAAAACTAAAAAAAACTGTAAAAAGAATATTATTAAAAGAAAACTATTAAGATTTTTTTACTTTTGACCCCCCAAAGTACCAGCTATATTCACTTTCCTATCAGAAAAGATACTGTTGAAGAAAATCGAAGTAGTTTACTGCCCCAAAAAGTGATGACACACACACAAAAAAAAAAAAAAACACACATCATTAAAAATTCAATACATTCATCACTACGCTCGGAATCTAAAGCTATTAGAAATGCCTATTATGTAAAAATCAATTGTTCGACTAAATAAGCTGTTCAACAATTAGGAAGGATCATTACAAAAATAGGGCTTAACTCGGTGCCTGCTGCAGGACCCAATCCATGCATTGAAATAAAGATTTCGTGAGCGGACGGAAAAAAACTGACATATTGGAAATTGGCATATTGCATACCTACCCATTGCGAGTACAGTAGAATTCTCTTGTTACGTCATACAATGCTGTATGTAACGATATTCCGGATAAAATGATTCCCAGCCATGTAGGTAATTGGTTTATGTCTTTATTTGTAATCTCACGTAGTCACGTATGATATGCATTGCCTAATGCCTATAGTCATCTGGATATTATAACGAAGTTCATGGTTCTCTAGGTCCCTTGAAGATCGTTAAGAGGATTCTACATTTTCTACTGTATTTATTGCTGAATGCTGATTGTTAGGGGTTACATATTTTGTAGCTATTTATCAATTATATAAGTTATGGATTGATTTATAATTGAAAAGAATTGTTTTCATGTCGGTATTCTTCCATAGTTCCATTCATCAAGATTCATTGATGGGCACATCAAATCATAATGCCGCTGATGCCTACAACTTAGAAGGAACGACTATAAACAGTAAGTACTCATCTGAATTGGTATAATTCGCAAAAACATCCAAATTCTCCAATAAATTTGTAATTTATACGATTTGCGTTACCAAAAATTAAATTTATGTGTGAGCTTCACTAAAATAAAAAATTACATACTCAATCATAGACATTTTAAATTAAAATTTGGACGAAATTAGATAACTATTCAATCCAAGAATAACTTGAACCTTTTAAAGCAGGTATATTATTATATTAATTTATACACATAATGATATTTTTAAATGCAATATTTTCGGCTAAAATTAGTCCAATCTTCTTCCTTAGTGTAACCTTCAAATTATTTAAATAGCAATAATATTACAAAATAAAGGTACTTATAGTAATGTAGACTGACGAACAAAATTTACTTATAATCATTTTGTGTATGCAATGATCTATCATTGAATTTAAATTAACACTTATTACAATGGCTTACTCCTCAATGACGAGGTTCACTGTACACTGCAGGACACCAATAACTGTACAGCAGAACAGTTAACTACTGCCCCCCTTTTTTATTGATTTGTAAAATAGGGACACACTATTTACGAATATTGTTTATAATTTATTGTACGAGTTTTGTTTGTATCTATTATTATTATTGTCTTTACATTTTAATGTTGAGTCTGCAACTTCCAAGTCTGAAGTTCGATTTTTTAGAAAAAAAAAAATAATATTATTTTGAAAAAAGGATTAGCTATCATTGTTTTTGCTGTTAAAACTTTACACCGTTTTTATTTTTGCAATTTAATCTTCGTAAATTTAAATTTCACGATTTTCACATCAAATCTTCTTTTTGTCCGTCGGACTTTTTTTCCTGATATGACGGGTGGCCGCCGCCGCCACCGCCTTTGTATCGGGGACAAATACCAGCCGTCGTCGCGGGTGTACCTACAACAACTCACGAGAGCGAGCTTGAACCGACCGCCGCGCGCGTAATCGAGGTCAACAGGGCACGTCAGCTGCGCGCGAGCTGCCTGCGTGCGGGGCTGCTGACGGTCGCGCGCCATATTTTGTACGTGGTGGTGTCGCCGCGGACCTCTGCTCTTGAGTACGTCGCGTTACGTCACTCCGTAGTGCCTTGGCAGCAGCGTTGCGCAATCACGACACACGCGCGCGCCGAACACACACGGTGTCATACAGCACCTACACACGAACGCTGAACACACGGTGTCATACACCTATACACGAACGCTGAACACACGGCCACGCACGCGCCGAGCGGCCACACACCGCGGCCACCCCGTGGTGGATGCGCACGGCATAGCAGTGTCTGCAGCACGCAAGTATAATACGAGTGCCCGGCTCGCGCGCGTAACGCTTGACGATACAATGCGGCGCCCGTGACCGCGGACCGCCAGCCGCCCGTCGGCTACGAACTCTACGACGACGGCCGCATGGCGCCCAACAAGAGCTGCAGTAGGCCCATATTCGAACTCGTCGTGAGTATTTCATAATGTATTCATATAATATTGTTATACGACTTATACGTGAGACCTTACATAGTGCCCTGTAGATTTAGCTTATGATAAGCTTGCACTCGTCAACCGACACGGTGACACTTATTAATTATGTTACAGAGTAACCTCCCCTAACGACACCTCCCATACCAGGCGTTTAATTGGAAACCAACTACAAATTGTCTACAATCTAAACCCTCTTAATAGCAGACAACTCCGAATAACTCACAAAATGTCAGCGACCGAGAGTGTTCGGTATTTAGAGGTTTCGCTGTATTATATTATTTCGCCGCGCCACGCCGCAATAGATGTTTCACTCCAAAATCGCACCACAAATCGCCAATGATTAAAGTTATATAGGTGTATATTAAAATAGCTTCTTTTCTATTGCAGTCATTCGTCGGATGAAAAGTTAATATCCATGTTATAAATTCACTAAATAGGTACTAAACATAATACCTATACTGTATAGTGATATAAGAGTATATTTTGTAACATATATATATTATTATTATATTTCTATAAAAAGTGAAAATATTGTATTAAAAAGATTCGATAATCCTCGAGAACAATAATTATCAATTTTAAAAATATTGTTATTGTACATATTAATATTATTTGATATATTTTTATTCAAATCGTATACTCTTGTAGTCTTGTAAGTTGAAATTCGTGTAAACATTATGTCAGAATCGACGTTTACAAGTTGGTCTGCAAGACCCTTTAATCTAATTAGGTCCCGGTGTTGTTCAGGTACTACTCTAGCTGGGTCCAGGCAAAAAACCATTTCCCTTCTCATTTTTACAGACTTGGACTGTCGCAGTGATCTATAAATTAGAACACAGGAATGATTAAAAATGTTTTTCTAAAGTTTCTAATATATAGTAAATAAGTATTATAGTTTATTGAAATATTGAATATTTGTACAATAGTAGGTATATAGAATAAAATGTTAAAAAATATTAAAAATACAATATATACCGTTATAATGTACCAATGTATACCGTTTTGTTTTCTACTCTGTCCAACGAATATCAATAATCAAAGAAAAATATAATGCATTTAATCAAAGCATTAAATACATACCATATTTTATCATCTATTTTATATTACTATGTTTATGATTTATACTTTATACTGTTTAATGTTCATGTTTATGCTTTATGCTAAAATCGTGCATTATATTATTTTACTAGCTGACTCCGAATAATTTTTTGATCTTTAAAAATGAAAACTATATACTTTTAGAAATTAATTTAAAAAATATTTCATATCAATAATTATTAGGTATTACATTAAATATTTTAAAAGAATTAAATATCAATTAGAATAATATTGTAAGCTGTATTGCTGTAACCAATAGCAACCATTTATAAACAAAAATGTCAATCGTAAATCTTATAATCCTTTCTGAAATGTTCAATAACATAAATTAAGGCAACTATCGAGAAAACAATTATCCTATATTTTAAGTTGGATCAAATCACACACATTGAGCTAAATCTTGTCAAAACGGGTTGTTTTTTATACAATATATATATGTAGGTATTTGTAAATAAGTTTATGTGATTGATTTTTTTAATTTTTACTTATATAATATTTTTATCGTTTTTACGACTTACGGATGCATACGCGTTAATAGATTATGATGTGTACTTAATTACATATCTATTGTTCTATTCAACGTACAGCGCCCTCTCTGCTTAAATTTATCCCGGATGTAGATGCCGTGGCGTATCGATTACCAAGCCGAACAACTCGATTTTCCAACACATTATTATAATTTATATGGTTAAAACTTAAAAATGAATTATACTACTATTACTTAAAGTATCAACTCACAAAATTATTCAAATTAAAAATATTAATATTACAACGTAACTAGGTAAATAATTTGTAAAAATTATAAGGTTTTTTCAAGTCAACTACCTAGATATATTTTCTAATAAAAAAAAGGTTGTAATCTTTTAGCGTGCAGCACTGCAGCGTGTTTCTGTTTATAAAGCGAAAATGGAACACTATTGCGTAAAACTGTAAAAGTAATAGGTACTCGTACATTATCAAAAATAAAAAAAAAACAGGTAAGTGGATGTCACTCTGCTGTATAGTATGTTGCAAGTGGGTCACTGTTTATTGGATGGTATTAAATTTGATTTCAATGATATAATATCATTGTATACGAAAAACGATTCTGAGCTGAGACGGTTTGTCAATGTGGATATTTTATTTTATATTTATAATTTATATTGTTATTTCATATTATTAATACGGCGGTAGCCGGTAAGTTGAATTAATATTATAAAATTACAACAAATTAACTAAAATCGTTATTCATAGTTATTTAATATGTAATTTCGTCCAAATTTGATCATAAAATAATTATAAAAAAAACTGCTTTCATCACTTTGGGTCCCTCACTTTGGGGCCTGCACATAGTGAGTCTTATAACCGAATGAATCTTATAGGCAAAGTGGAAAAAAAACAAAAATGTTAAGTACAAAATTTTATTTTACAACATATTTTGCTTTTATTTAAATCTAGGTATTATTAATACATATTACATGATGGATACAAAAATAATGATTAAAAAATTAAAATTATAAATTATGTCTCGATTATCGATTACGATAGCTGTGTTACGATTGTTGATGAAAATCGAAGTATTTTAACTGCCCCAAACGGTGATGATAGACACAAAAATAAATATAAAAAACACACAGCATTGTAAAATAAATACATATTCATCGCTCTGCTTAGAATCTAAAATCGTAACATTTTGTAGCCAAATAATAAATTTTGGTTTAAAATTTTCTTCTAAAAATAATATATTATTATGTCATTTAAACCAATAAAATATCTTATATCTTTCTTTTATAACTAATTATATTTCTTGACATTTTAGATTAAGAACGGATTCTTGTTAATTTTTACGCATAATACAAATTTCAAAAAGTGTGATTATTTTTATGCTATTAATAAACATTTAAATTTTTTTTCTCTAAAAGATTTTTGTTTGTAAGTAAAAACTTGGAAATTTAATACGATATTTCTCTTAAGTTTTCTTTAAATTAAAAACAAAAACAGCATAATAATATATAGCAATTTTTTATAAGCGATTTAAGTTTAAAATTGTATGACATTGGATACCTATTCAAATGATAAATTTGGCCTGAACTTTAATATAAAAATAAATAACCTAAGTATAATATATATACAGGGGCGTGCCTAGGGGGGGGGTTTGGGTGTTCAAACCCCCCCCCCCCCGAAAAATAATGAAATTTTAAAAAAACATTTAACTGAAGGGAGTTTAAATGCACAATTTACAAGTGCTAAAGTACAAAATCAATTAATAAATATTTGTAGTGATATTATATCAGAAAAAATAGTTGAGAAAGTTAACCGGGCTAAGATATTTTCAGTTATGGCAGATGAAACTACTGACGTCTCTAAACAAGAGCAAATGTCTCTATGTATCCGTTACATTGATCCCGATTTGACATACCCTTTAATTCGAGAAGATTTTTTAAAGTTTGTAGTTGTTTCTGATTTAAGTGGCCAAGGTCTAGCGAAAACTATTATTGAACATTTACAATCAGCCGGTATTAACTTAGAATTTTTAATTGGCCAGGGTTATGATGGCACGGCTTCTATGAGTGGTCATTTAAATGGTGCTCAAGCTGTAATACGTAAAAAATATCCAAAGGCAATATTTGTCCATTGCAGGACAAGGATTCATTCTATGATTTTTTTTTATATTATCTAATATATATGACGAGTGACGACAAATTATTCAAAATTTATTTTAATGTATAATGTATTATAAATTATTATTATTATTTTTTTTTTAATATTACTATTGAATAATATGACATGATATAGCGAATTAATATCTAATAAAATAAATACACTAAAATACTTCAAATAGGTACGTTATTAAAAATTTTGAACCCCCCCCAAAAAATATTTCTAGGCACGCCCCTGTATATATATTAAATAGTAAAAGTAAAAATATCCTTAGAATTATTATAGGCTGATGTCTGATGGACCACCTCTACTCAGAATCGTATTACGTATACTAGCTGCAGTGTTGTATCATTGAATTCAAATTTAACACGCCCAATGACGAGGTCGGAAGTATAGGTATGCTCGTCACTATATTACTATACTGCAGCAGTGCAGCAGCAGATCGAGTTCCTTGGTTTTTTAATATTTAGTTTTCTTCTTTTGGAGCCAATTTTAGTTGTTTTGTGCAATGAGGAAAAGTTAAAATTCATTCGTCGGTTTTTGGCCATCTGTTATCTGTATATTTCTCAACTATAGGTACGTAACCTGGTTGGTAAGTAGGTAATAGTAGGTATAACTATTAATCCCATATGCTTATATTTAAATTTATACATGATATATAAGACTGGATTTTAGATTGTACTCCCTATCGTTATAATACATATAATGTGCTTTCTTATATATTATGCACCTTTATAAAATACATTTTTTTTATTAGAGTAATGCTTCGGTGACTAAAGGTCATTAGGCTGTAAGGTTTTTACGGTTAGGTTGGAAACTTGGAACGGTTAGTACACAGTTGAAAGCATCATGTGTATGTGTGGCAAGGTTTTTGCGCGCTATGAACCCGGGTGGTCACCCATCCGGGAACTAGTGGCAGCGGCCGTTAATTACTCTCAGTCACGTTGCGTCACTACAAAGTATTATAAGTTATAATACATATTATATCTTTAACATTATATAAAATAATAATATGACATAAAATCTCAGTATATGAACGATTTCATTAAACCCTGTCCCGGCTCGGAGTGATAAATTATATACCTGTCACGTGTGTGCAAATGTTTGGCGACTTGCGTCGAAAGGTCTGATCTTTATGCATTATTATATACCTATAACCTACATGGCCGGAATTGAGGAAAACACGGCGACGTGTACACGCAGTATTTTCTTGTAGCGTGATTGAACAATGCGGTGGGAATGTTAAATGCTTGTCACTTGTGGACCGTGGTACCCATAAATCATGAACGCTTGCTACCCACTCGGAAATAAAATGTATATTATAATATATATATACCGAGCGTAATCCATTTAGACACTCCTTCAAAAACTATTAGTGTAAAATATATTAAAATATTAATAAAAAAATATAATTTTTACATAATTTTAAGTCATTAATAATATATTTTGCACTTTTTTTATCGTTATCATTTCTAATTTTTCCTTCGATAGGTACCTATATAAAAATCAAATTTTTTAAGTTTATGAGTTATACCTACTTATGACTTCTAACTTATAAGTTATGAGTATTTATAACTATAATAAAGTAATAAACTGCTTGTACGATATTTGATTTTTAAACATCGAAATACTCTGAATAATATATTCTGCTTAGAAATATGAAATTAAAAATGTAGTTTTTACTCAAAAGAATAAAAAACTTTTAAAAATACATAAAAAATCTGCTATAAAAAATAGTAAGAAATGTTTTTTTCAAATTTTTTAGTTTTGAAACGACTTAACAGTATGTTAATAAAATATTTTCAAAACCATATTTTCTGAAAAAATTAGAGTCTTATGTTAAATGGATTACGGTAGGTAACCCAGTAACAAGCAATTATACCCGGTTACACGATATATTATGTGCTGCCTCATTTACGCGTGTCGGTCGGCCGATTCGTGATCAGAGACATTAGTATAACATATTATACATAACTACCAGCTATTATTATTATCTACATGACATTATATATTAATATATTATACACACACGAGTACACGACACATATGCATATCGCGTGTTATGTATTTACTTGATGTATAGATACCGATAACTTGAAACATTAAATGTACATTAATTATAAAATGTCTCTATGGACTTCATTGGCTTGAATCCCATCGTGATGTGTGTACAGGATGATTCACCAAATATTTTCACCACCTTATTTTTCTTCAATAATGCAGTTACCAAAATAGGTACCAACCTGCTATCATTAAAAAGAAAAAAGAGGCTTCAACAGCTTATGTTAATAGCCTTGTTTGTATCACCATAATATATGACACACTTTAAGTAGTAAAATAATACCAAGTATTTGAAAATATATAGTCAGAATCAGAAAAATCAGAATTTGGATAGATTTATTATCAAATAAAAATATGGAATTTATGAATAATAATACAATATTATTAAGGGTATATTTTGACAAGTAGGTATATTAGTTAATACTTATTAGTTTTTTTTATTATTATTAAATAGCTTTTAGTTAAATATATTACAGCTTAAAAATTAAAATAGATACTATTACTTAAACATACTTTTTTACAACAGTTCAAAAATCTATTTATTTTTATTGAACTTAAGCCCGGTGACTATATGGTCATTAGCTGTTGAAGGGGATTATGATTTATGATTGTAGGGTTGGTACGGTAATTACGGTAGGTAAGCAAACACGAGTATTATGTGTGGCAAAGGTTTTAACTACTATGAACCCGGGTCACCCATCCGGGAATTAGTAACAGCGAGCGTTACTTACTCTCAGTCGCATTGTGCTACTTGTAGCAGCCATGCGCAGTGCCAAGCCACGAATTTCTATTTACAATGTAATGATCATTGATTGATCTACACAATAAAATAATCAATAGATTGTAAAATATACACTATATTTATATAGGTACATTGAACATTCGAGTTACCTGATACATACAATTTACTTTATTTTTAAAAGATTGGCATAAATGTATAGGTAATAATATAATACAAAATTATAAAATAAAAAATAAAAATCTATTATACCAGCTATATACCTATAAATAGGTAACTTTGTATTATATTCGTAATATTATGCTATGCGTGTGTATGTATTATGCATATTCATGATCCTCAAACACATTTAACAAAGCAATTCTTATGTTGATAACTTCATTAATTTAATAAAAAAATCATTAAAATTATTCTATATTCACTTTTCAATCTCATATATTCCGTATTTCCAGTACTATTATTTAGAACGGATTATTGATTTAAACGTTGTACTTATTACAAACGTTTGCTTACAACCTTTATAGTGTTAGGCGTTAGCCTTTAGGCATTTTATATTTATAAATTATTTAGAATTGTGCAATAATTAACATTTATTTTTACATATTACGTAACTAAGGCTATTTCAGAAACTACCCATGTACTTATAAATAATAATTATTGGAATATATACCTTATAAAATAAAAATACGTTAAAAACAGAAATAATTTAAAAATGTACCAATGTAACTTTTAATACGATATATTTTTGTATTTTATTGAAGGACTTAATTAATATAGTCTACAGCACCATAAACGTATAATGGTGTGGGGGTGGGGCTAAGGGGCTATACCCCAAATCCCGAAATTTTGTTTAGGTTAATATAATATATTAATATTATATTCGTATAATATATAATCGTAGGTTTATTAAACTTGTGTCACGCGCATTGATTACCTATAAATTAATTATTATTAATCAATGGAAATCATAGCATAAACAAAGAGAGTTGTTAACAATAGTTTGTAAAATGTATTGCAATTGCAGAACAGATACGGATATTGTAAGCAATAATCTGACAATGTATTGTATAGACTAGATATAATTATATCATGCAGCAAGTAGGTAACAAAAACAAAATTTAAATTCTGTAAATAGGTATATCATTTTAGAGTGTTAAATTGAGGGTTAAAAAGCTCACAGTTTTCTTTACTGTCAAACTCTTAAAATCAAAAAATGAATGGTCTGAAATTATTGTAAAATCATGGCTCAATCTAGGCTTGCATTTTAAATCAAAAATTAATAAGTAATCGATTTTGGTAATTCTGGGTATAATATGGTTAGTGGTAGTTAGTGGTTACCTATTTTATTGTTATTATATTGGCTGTTATAATTGCCAATTATAGTTTAATACTCTGATTTAACATATATATTATATATATATACTTAAAACCAAAAAATAATTAGTAGAAATTGAATATATAATAAATATTTTTTTTAAATTTATGTAGCTATTTTTACTTATATACCTATGTGTAGGTATCTACGTCTATATTTTCTATTGCCTAACATATTATATCCATCTATATAAATATTAAAATGCATGTAATATTGTAATATAATATCGTGTAATGTGTATCTACGTATTTGTATCAATAACCGGCATATTATGCTTTAAAACAGTTTAATACATGGTGCGGCAGAAAGAACTCCCTAGTTTGATAAGGTTATAGTTTGGGTTTAGGTGGAGGCACATTAGTGGTAATTACATCGATAGAAAGCCTTATCGATGCCATTTTTATTTTTTAGTATTCATCATGGCATGGTCGGGAGAGCATCGTGCATTTGTTGTTGAGGAATTTATTAATAATGGCGGTTCACCGATAACGACCCAGCTTGCGTTTCGTATTCGGTTCGCGCTCAATCGACGTGATCCCGTTCCCGAACTTCACCAGCGACCACACCATAGTCCAAAGGTTACAGTCTGGTGTGCCATTTTCGCGTTTGGTGTGTGGGGTCCGTACTTATTTGAAGAAGACGGTACCACTGTAACAGTGACCTCTAATCGCTATTGTGAGATGCTTGAACATTTTCTTCGGCCAAAATTGAACGATTTTTTTCATGAGTATGGACAGTAAAATGTGTGGTTTCAACAAGATGGTGCAACAGCACACACAGCTCGTCATTCACTCAGCATTCTGCGAGAAATGTTTCCTGGGCATATTGTGTCCTTGCGTGGTGACATTGGGTGGCTGCCACGTTCACCAGATTTGAACCCATGCGATTTTTTTCTCTGGGGATATCTTAAAGCCCAAGATTACAAACATCGTCCACAAACTTTGGAAGCTCTGAAGTAGGTAATAACCCAGGAAATTGCTGCTATCCCGCTTGAAATGACCCGTAGGGCGTAGAGTCATAGAAAATTACCGTGAAAGGCTCAATCAGTGTATCGAGAATGAAGGCCGCCACTTAAGTGATATAATTTTTAAAAAAAATTAATATAAAATGGCATTATATATACAATTTATAAATAAATTTTTTTTTTTGATATTTGACTTGGTGTGGTTTTTATTAGTTTCCTTAATCAGGGAGTTCTTTTTGCCACACCCTGTATTTATTACTGTAGGTACCTAACACATTCAACAATGAACATAGGTACTAACTACTAATGTAATAATGTACTATACAATTATTGGCTAGCTATTATAAGTATGGGAAGCTATAGTGGTGTTTAAAATCAATAAATATAGTTTAATATCCATTTTATTGTAAAGTATAAACATAATCACTAGGGTGCGGATTTGTATGTATTAAAAATTCAAAAATATGTACATATATATGTATTTAATTTTATTCAAATATGTAATTTAAAATAATATAAGATATGTAAAAAAAAAGGGCGGGTAAGTGTATGTCGCTCTGCTGTACAGTAGGTTACAAGTGAGTCACTGTAATGGATTGTGTTAGATTTTATCCAATGATATAATATCATTGAATAAGAAAAACGATTCTGAGCGAAGACGGTCAGTCAGTCTATAATATCTTACTAAGTCTAAATGTATTTGATGATATTATTGTGAATAAAGTAATTAATTTTAGTATTATAGGCATTAGTATTTACTATAGTTGGTTAAATTCATTTTTCTCAAAAAAATTATATTTTAAAATGCCATTGCGTGTATATAAAATATAACAATATATTCTAAAAGTTTCATATACCAACAAATAATATTTTTAAATTATATCAAAATAACTAAAATCATTATTCTTGGTTTAAATATGAAATTTTGTCTAAATTTGAAATTAAAATGTCTGTAAAAAATAAATGTGTTGATATATTTTTTTAGATTTTTTGGTTACAGTATGATTTATTTATGAGAATTTTTGTTTTAAATTTTCAACACTTAGTTATAAAAACTGAACATTTTATAATTTTTTAATTACAATGATTTATAATTTTCGAGATTTTGACAAATTTTGTCAAAATTCGAACTTTAAATGCTTATAAAAAAAAATCGTGCCTATGTATTTTTAAAATTTTTCAACTGATGTTGTAACAATATATAAAAAAGCTTGTATTAAATTTTCAGACTTTTTGGCCCACCAAATAAAATTTTATTGACAATTATAAAAAAAAAAACTAAAAAAATTTAAAACTAAAAATGTCTGTAAACAGCTCAAAACAAATCAAAATATTTTCAAAATTGAATGGTGTATAGAAAATGAGAATATAAACATTTAGTGACATTTTCATGCATCTACAATTATTCGTTTTTGAATTACAACCAAATAAGAAAACGCTACATGAGAAATCAAGTGAATATCCTATGTTGTAAAATTATGAACTTAAAACACTCATAAAAAATTATTTTTAATTGCTTTTAGATATTTTATTTTTGATAAAAGTAGAAAAACTTACGTTAAATCTTGTGTTAAAATTTAAACCTTAGATTTAAAAAGAAAAATTTTTATGAATTTCTAACTCCAAATAATTTGCAAATTTTCGTCAATTTTACGTAATTTGTCAAAATTTCAACTTTAAATGCTTAAAAAAAAAATTGTGACTACAGATTTTTAATATTTTTCATGTGCCTTCGAAACAATATATTAGGAGCATTCTATTAAATTTTCAAGAATTTTTAATGAATAAATAAAATGTAATTGATTTTTTGAAAAAAAAAAACCAAAAAGATTGGAAATTTAAAATGTCTGTAAACAGCTCAAAATAAGTCAAAATATTTTGAAAACGGTATGGTATATAGAAACTGCTTATATAAACATTCAGTAAAAATTCATGTATTTACCGTCATTTTTTTTAGACTTACACCAAAAACCAAAATCGATTTTATCGAAAATCAATGTTGCGTAAAAATTCCCGTTTTTTTCTTAATTTTCCATTTGTTTTTCACGGTACTTTTGAAAACTACTGGAAAATGTTTACTTTTGACCCCCCAAAGTACCAACTAGATTCACTTTCCTATCAGAAAGGTACTATTGAAGAAAATCGAAGCATTTTTTCTGTCCTAAAACGTGATGACAGACACAAAAATAAAAAAAAAAATAAAAAAAAAAACACACATCATTGTAAAACCAATACATTCATCGCTTCGCTCAGAATCTAAAATACATAGGCACAATTTTTTTTTATAAAGCATTTAAAGTTCGAATTTTGACCAAATACATCAAAATCTCAAAAATTATAAATTATTGTAATTAAACAATTATAAAATGGTCAGTTTTTATAACTAAGGATTGAAAATTTAAAATAAAGATTCTAATAAATAGTACATACCTGTAATCAAAAAATCTAAAAAATATATAAACACAGTTATTTTTTATAGACATTTTAAATTCCAATTTAGACGAAATTACATATTAAAATCAATTTTAACGAGTACAAGTATATATTATAATATTTTTATATTTTTCTAGCATCACTGATAATTTTATGTTAATAATTAAATAATATGAATAATATTAATTCAACTTAGCAGCTACCGTAAAATAACAATATCAATATAATTTCAAATATCCTATACTGACATACCGTCCTCGCTCAGAATCGTTTTTCGTATACAATGATATATCATTGAATTCAAATTTAATACCATCCATTATACAGTGATCTACTTATAACCTACTGTACAGCAGAGCGACATCCACTTGACTCCCTTTTTTATTAATATTTTTATTTTTTATTTTTATTATTTTTTATAAGCATTTAAAGTTCAAATTTTGATAAAATAGGTACTCAAAAATCACGAAAATGTGCAAATTATTTTGAGTTATAAATTCATAAAACTTTTTTTTTAAATTTAAGATTTGAAAATTTAATTTAAGACTCTTCAAAGGTTTGCTTACCTTTTTATAAAAAAAAAAGTCTACCAGAAAATCAAAAGTTAATAGATTAATATATATATATTTATTCACAATAGTATAACCAAATATACTTCATAATATATCATAGGCTGACTGATCGTCATCGCTCAGAATCGTTTTTTGTATACAATAATATTATATTATTGAATTCAAATTTAATACCATCCATTAAACCGTGACCCTCTTGTAACCTACTGTACAGCAGGGTGACATCCACTCTCCCGCTTTTTTAAACTTGAGGTATGAATATTTAATATATTTTTGAATCCAAAATAATTTGCAATTTTTCACAATTTTCACGAATTTCTTCAAAGTTTTTTTAAACATTTATTAAAAGTACTATGAATATGTAATTACGATATTTTTAGTTAGTGAATGGACAATCTATGAAAACAGATAAAATAAACACATACATAATTAAGAAATTCGTTAAACCAGACTGGTTTAAAATTATTCCACATTATCCTGCATTCCTGCACCGGGATAATGAACCATGTAAACGATATGGTTCAAACATCCCGGTGCATTATTTTTCACACCGGTTTAGTCTAGCGAATTTGTATAATCATTGTAAATTTTTTCATATTTTGTTTCATTATAATAATTTGTATACGAATATGTTATTATATTCTATACACCAAAATATTTTGTAATGATGATTTAATAATAACCGTATTATTGGATTTAAATAAATCATATTTGAAATTATAAGTTAATTGTTCGTTATTTTTTAAATAATTTTAAATAAATTGAACATATTATTTAGATAACTTTTACGTGAAATTGGTATATTATTATAACCATATTATTTCCACCAAATGACTCAAGAGTTATAGGCATTAAGATGTAGTGTGGAAGACGGATAGCTGCAGAAATAAGTAATGAGATCGAAAAATCATTCTACCGTAACGTTGTCGCCAAAACATTAAATGGGTGTAGCACGTGAAGCGTTTGTTTAAAATTGGATTTCTAACTGTATATCAGTAAAAGATCATTCAATTATTCAAAAATAATATTAAACCTTGAAAATAATTGTATATAATATTATTAAAATATTTAAAATATCTAAAGCCTGTGTAATTTCAAATGTACATTTATATAGTAAGCTTAAAAAAAAAATATTATTAAGCGTTTGAAAATTAGTTTAACCTTCTATATTAGTATTAGTTGTGTAAATGTAATATAAAATATCTTGAAAAATAGAGACTGACACACCATTTCCGCTATGGACCGTTTTTCGTAAGCAATTATTTATCATTGAATTTCAAATTAACACATCCATTACAGTGACGTATTAAATAATGAGGTACACCCGAAACTTACTATACAGAAGAGAGTGTAGCTGTTTTTTTTATGTACATATTATACTCTTTTATATATTATCTAAGTGGATTAAATTATGTGTTTTTTTTATAATGTAACCATAATCAACTACTACTGATAAATTAATATCATTCTTAACGTTTAAAGATAGTTACTATACTTATTTGTGCCAGTATATTATTTTTACTGTGATCACTGATCAGAATCAACACAAGTCACAAAATATGCACAATAAGTATTTTGTATTTTAAATTAGGCACATATATACTAAATCTAATTTGATTTTCTTAGACAAAAAATGTGTTTTTAGTTTTAGTTAAAGAACAGCATAATATAATACGACAATAACGCTGAAATCATAAACAACGTGATTTAATCGTTTCCTCAAGCATATTTTTTTTTTGGTGGTGGGAGGGTAGGTTCGGAAGGAGGGAGGGATTCTTTTTTTCATTTTATATTCTTGATCTTAGACGCACTTCATCTATGACCAACAATATTTGTGTACGATGACAAACAAGAAGCAAAGATAGTGAAGTAGAAGGCGGTGGTGTACGATGATTTTAACGGCTTTCATTATGAAGCAGTAAGTTTTTCGATAAAATTCAAAAGTGAAGCAAAAGTCGAATATGGTTGTGAAGATGTTCAAACTGTTCAGAGTGTAAACTTCAGGCTTTTGTTATTGACGAAGTCATTATACGTTCGGAGTGCCACTTAGCTTTATATTATACTGATACGCGGAAATGGTTTTGTATGCAAATGAAAAAGATTATAATGGATTTAAAATATAAACATGTTATAATATTATAATTTATAATACTCATAATTATATATATATAATATACTTATTTATATAATTTAAAAATAATATCGCATATTATAGGTATAATAATAAAAGTTAATATGGTACCTATACAAAATTAAAATTTGTAAATGTATTTTATTTTCTAAGTGATTAAAATAAGACAAAGCGGTTACTATTTAGTATAAAATATAAATTACTGTTTATTATGAGGCACGCAAGAGTAGGTAGTAATTAAATGGAATCCCTTCAGCCGTTATAAGAGTGTTGGGTATAAGTAACTTTTAAAAAGTAATTAAGTTACATTACTCGTTACTTAGAGATACAAGTAATGAAGTTACTTTACTTGTTACTTAAATAAAATTATAATAAAATTACTTAATTTATCAATAAGAAAAGTAACTTGGTTACTTTATTACATTACAAAAAAAACAAAACAGTACACGGGTATTTCAATAATTTCTTATCAATCGCCAATTAGCAGCCAACGTAAATATAATTAGTGAACTATACTGTACAAGCGTATAATTTGAGATGGATGATTTCAAAACAAAAAAGTCGCTTTGCTGTATAGTAGGTGTCGAGGCTTTATATATTTAATACCTATGTTAATAATTTATACACAGACACACACATACAACATTAAAAAAGAGACTATATATACATTCCAAACATGGAAAAACTATTTCTAAAATACAGTAAGTGTAGCTATTAATATTAATGAAAAAAAAAACCATAAGTATGGATAAAAATTATAGTTAAGTACACAAAAAAATAGTTTTTAAATAGATTTCTTTTAATTATTTAAATGTATAACCATCGATTATAAGCAATGGAATAACTTAATAAATATTATTTTCATGACAACTATTATTGATCTAACTTTGTAATAATTATAGAACCAATGTCTAATAAAAAGTGACATAATAGTAAAGTATACAAATTTAGTTTTATTTTCATGTTTTATTGCCTTGTATTCCCTTTGGATTTTTATCGTCATCTTATTTTCAACATAATATACAGTAGTAATCACTACAACAAACATCGGTTAATAAGAGCATAACGTTAGGTCCCAACACATAGAATTGTACATTAAAATATATGTTTAAAACGAGATATTGGCTGAAACGAACAAAACTCTGAGCTACTTCAGGTTATTACAAATCGAGCACATGCCATATACTATTTTTTATTGTGTAGTAGATAATATGGATGGTTATATGGTATATGTCTATACATAGTTATACAATGTATAGACATATACTGTTATCTATAGATAAACCCGTTTCTAGGGTTTCTGATGTTTTAAAAGTTTATTATGATTATTGATTACGAGTATCGTCAGTACCGTGAAAATTTCCAATCACATCGCATCGTAAGTTTAGGCACGGCTTTTCAATACCGACAAAAAAAAGATTTTTTTTGGATTTTCCCGCTTCCTATTTATAACGAGTGAATAATTTTAACGAAAAGAACCTAGCTACCCATTAGAACGCGTAGTTAGTTTGTATTTTTGTAACCAATTTCTGCTGTGTGTATATGGGTGAAATTATAAGAGTTATAACTTATATTACATTCTGAGCGAAGCGATGAATGTATTAATTTAACAATGTGTTTTTTTTGTCTATCATCAACTTTTGGGACAGTAATAATAAATCAATTTTCTACTTCAGTATTTTTTCTGGTAGGAAAGTTAATAATGTTGGTACCTTAATTGAAAGTAAAAAATGTTCAGTAATTTAAAAAGCGTCGGGAAAAACAAAAATTAAAATTAAGAAAAGTGAAGTTTTTGACAGTTGATTTTGTTTTTTTGTAGTAACTCAAAAACAACCGTAGATACTTTAAATTTTCACAAAATATTTGTATGACCATTTGCCATAGCATTGATAATATTATAAAAATATTTAGACTTTTGAGCTATTTTTAGGCATGCGAAATGTTCGATTTTTTAGCTTTTTTAAAAAATTATTGTCGATAAATAAGTTGGTATAATATAGTTAAAAATTAACGAAATTGAACATACATTTTTTATGAGCGTCTGAAGGTAGAATATTTACTAAATTTGTTCAATATTACTAATAATTTTGAGTTGGAAATTCATAAAAATTTAAATTTTTATATTTATAAGATTTGAAAATGTAATAAAAGATTCTTTATAGAAAGTTTACTGTTAAGTTTCATACATATTTTATGACCGTTTGAAGTTAACATTTATGCCAAATCAATTTTAGTTATTTTTTTGTATATACAATTATTATTTGTGACCTCTTGATTTTAAGTATTATTATTAATTTATACAGATAATGGTATTTTCAACTATAGATAATGGCAATGTTTTTGGAAAAAATTATTTCTATACCTATACTATATTTCAATGATTTTATATCATTGAATTCAAATTTAACACATCCGTTACAGTGATCCACACGATACCTAATGTACAGTAAAGAGGTACCCACTTGCCTACATTTTTAAAGTGTATTTAAAATACATTTTACAATAGCAAAAATTTAAACGATACTAAGATAGAACTTTAATAACTAAAGTCTTAATATTTGAATAAACCAATGGCACAAAAATAAATAACAAGGATGGAATAAAATGAAACTACGTATCTGCCAATGTAATATTTTATTTTAATATAAATTAAACTAAATATTTTTCTATTATACAATATTTTTCTTATTTATAAATTATTTATTTACAATTTCTACAGTTATTAGTTAATGAACAATAAGTAAGTGTGATGACTATAATTATACATATCAAGAAATATTCCTAATATAAATTTAAATACATGTATGGACAGGCACTTAACAGTGCCACCCGAGCATTATATACAATAAAAATAAAATGTCTTTTTATACATTGATATTTTGATAAATACAAATTATTTATAAAAATAATAAATTGAATGAGTCGTTTCGTTTTTAAATGATATTTGAAGAAAAACATTCTGTGTAGAAAAAATTGGCGCGTTAAAAGAAAGATGTATTTGCTTCTTTGAAAGGGTCAAGCTAAAACGAGGAGTAAAGTTGTTATTTGGCAAACGTTCCCTGGCTATAGTCTTTTTTTCCGTGTTTCATATGGTTTTAAAATATTGTTTAAGTTGCCTTTGTATATCTGTATTCTGTATACACGCGTGCGTGTGTGTGTATTGAATAAAATAACAAATATATATATTTATAGTACCTAAATAATATATTAACTTGAATCCATTTGAAGCAGTAAATCAATAGTTTTCTTGCATTTTATTGACGATACTGACTTATTCAATTATTAAACTAGTAAATAAATTGTGTAGTGATTGTATACTGTATAGCAGGGGTTGCAACTGATCGATCTTTAGATGAATATTGGTCGATATTATTAAAAGTTATTTATTCTAATATCTGTTGATCGCGTATGCATAATCTTAAAGTTTAAGACTTTAACACACTTTTACGCTTTATATACAAAATAAAGAATTTATTAGCGAAGAAAAACATACAATTTTTTGGCGGAAAAATAATGAAAGAAGAATATTATTATACAATTTATTATTATGCTGCGTGTAATAATATAAATAGTATACCTAAACAAATAGTGGTAAATCAGTATAATTTCGCAGATTTAGATATAAATATATAATATAAGCACTCATTGCTTTTTGTACCATGAGCTAGGCAACAAGCACGAATACAAATTGTGTCATATTTCGAAGAATTGAATATACCGTTTAAGTATTATTTGCTTTTGTCACAATATTTTTCTTTTGTAAACTAATAATATAAAGATATTATATGATAAAATATAAGCTCATTAGACTCTCGGTACCTATTGATTACAATTCAAAAAATGATTCTTTGTTATTATTTATGTTTGATAACATTGTTATTACATTATAAAATGATAAATAACACAGTTTTTGAAATATAGTTAAATAAATAATAAAGGAACAGCTCAATGACAACGATTTATATTATAATAATGTTATACGTAACATTGTTATTAAACTCATTTAAGTAACTTCGTATAAATTTCACATTAATAATCAATGGTATTAAGCTGTATATATAAGTACTTAGTACCTACCACCTACGTACAATGTTTGAAGAAATAAAGATGAAAACTAAAATTCTATTTATTTTAGAAATACAGTGTTTAAGTTAAGACATGTTAATATCGGAAGATTATATTACTGATATTATTTGTGACTTACTATAAGTCCAAACTAATGTAGCGTACCTATAAATTATATTAAACAAATATAAATGTATTATATTATAATATATATAAATGTAATAACTAATAAGTGTTAGTTTCTCACGAATATTAAATAGGTAATAAATACAAATATATTCTAACAAATTGAATAGTTAATACAATATAATATACTTCACTCTGTCCAGTGAGAAGAAACGTCAATTCTGCACATCCCCACGTGACACTCGGCGGGGTGAGACCGGTTTTACTATTAATTGCAGGGTGTCGTGTGGGTATACGCAGAAGAACCAATTTTTGTTGGGTCGCGGCGTTTTCTCTCGTTAGACACATTATAAATAACAACGTCCCACTGTTGACGCGTACGAGAAGATAGTTCAAAACAAGTCGCAACTCGCAAATATTATGTTTACGACGTAGTGGCGAACTTGAGACGAATTAACATTAAAAAAAAATACATTAGATATCTATAATATTATTGAATATTTATTTTTCATACAATTCCCGATACTCAAAACAGTCTAAACGCTAGTAACTACATAATATTATGGTAATTATTTATAAAATGTGTAGTTTACAAGATTACGTTTCCAACACGTTACAAATAATGTAATGTCGTTGCAACACACTACCTACTTTCGTTACAACTTACTACCTAACATTGACATTTTTTTTTTATCGAGTCGGGTACTATAATAGTGTATCTGCAGTGTATCATATTATTATGATGTGTAATTAATAATTATGTACACACAACACACATACTCGGAATATGGCCGTTGTGTGTGCTGTACCAAGATTTAAGATATTATATTATATTACTATTGTATACGATAGTACTATATCTTAAATCGTGGCTTGTATTGTCGTCGTGTCTTCTCTCAGACCATTTAGCATAAAGATCGATAACACTTTTTCCCTCTTCTCCAGCTTTATAATATGTTCTACGACTGCCCAATCACTTACAGACCTTGTTTGGAGCATGTCCCCCAAAACAGACTGAAGGGAGCTCCATTTCCCTGCACCTTCTTAAACCCCAAACATAAAACTTCGAAAAACCGTGTAATTTTTTTTCGCAGTAAACACGCACGTTAACACATTAAAAACGTTAAGCACGTAGAACCGCAAAGATCAGCAAAAAAAGTTGTTTTTTTTATGGCTGCTTACACGAAGGAAAATTTCAGTTTGGAGGTGTGGATGACGTCTTGTTTGATTAATGGTGACCGGACAGGCATCTGAGCAAAACTAAATGGTATAAACTGATACGATGAAAGATAAGCGAGCGTGTAAAACAAAAATGTAATGAGATGAAAAAACAGAATTTAAGTTTGTTGTTTGTACCTATAACCAGTTTTTTTTTAATAGACATAAATAATTTTAACAGTTTAAGCAACAAGAATTAATTTCAAATACACTGAACCATAGTATTTTAATATTGTTGGACCTGCGTGTTTTTTAGATATGTGTGAGGGACATCTTGTCGATATAAGGATTAAATAAATTATTATAGCTCTGAATCACAAATGAAAATTATATTTGACATACAAATTAATTCGTCGTTGTCTAAATAATAACCTTGGAGTTATAAATTACAAAAAATAATTTATAGGCTACATTATACAATATTTTGTCAGTTTGACAAGGGAATACTAAAAATTACTAAAACAACTAAAAAATGTGAGTACATTGTTGTTTTAATTTTATCATGAACATAAAATCGGTGTTGAAAATATTGAAACTATTTTATTATTAATTTATCAAAACATATTTCAAACTGTAGTAGGTAGTTCAAAACTTTTTATTTTAAATAATTTAGGTACCTACTCAACCCTTACATATGGGCCATTTTCATCTACCATCTACCATAAATTATAATAAGTATTATAATTTCCAGTGGGCGTTTCTACTTGACTATATAGTACCTAATTACAACACCGAGAAAACATTTGTATCTATTGAAAAAAACAAATGCAAACTGTTTAAAGTTATAAAAATGAGAAATGATGTTGAATACGAAATGTTATAAATAAATATTATGATACCTATGTCCTATATAGTACACCTTTCGGCTATCACTGGAATAAAGAATAAAAATCATAAGTGTTAGTTTGAGTGTTTAATATCCATATCACGGCTCAATTTAAAAAAAATGGATAGGTTGTTCATTCGAGAATAGAGGTTTTCTTGGCACATATTTATACATATATAAATGTACACATTAAACTATAGGTACGTATTAAGCCGTTAAAAATGTCAAACATTGTAACAAGAACATTTTAAAAGTTATAAATATCATTAACAGCAGTATTTATTAATTTTCTATACTTTATAAATAGGATTTATTTTAGTCTTGGCAAAATCCATTTGGCTTACAATGTTTTTTTTTATCCTCCATAAATATATTTTTGGGTAAATTAAGTGATCCAAAAGTTTAAAAATTATGATCGTAATATTATTGAAGCTCTTTATAAGGTTTTGTCTATTGGTTTTGAAGTAAGATTAGACGTTTTTGAAAGAAAAGTTCTAAGACGAATCTATGGCCCATATTTTGACCTACGAACCGGAGAATAGAGATTACGAAACAGTGAAGCTTCAAAACATGTTCTAAAGCGCTGGTTGTCATTTGGGCGTCACTATATATTATTAATTTTGACCTTTTTTGTAAGACAGTTGTGCATCATGTCATTTTTGGGTTAAACATCGTTTGAGCATCAATATTATTTAACAAAATAACTGAAAAAAGGTGTAGACCTACTCAGAAGCTCAAATCAATTTTTACTGGTATCAATCATTTACAACAAGCTCCTGAACGTCAAAAACTAGACAATATTCAAAAACATTGACTTAAGTATAGGTAGGTACCACTGGTGAAATAAGTAGGTTTCATTTTGTAAAGATCATGGGACATTACAATAAACCAGTATTGATTTAAATTATTATTTTTTACATAATTAAATTTTACTCAAGCTTCATTGTACATTCACATTTGATACCAAATAATCAGAATATTTTTTGAATATAACTGTTGATGATATCGTGTGTTTAATTTCACCTGAAACATAATATGATAGTTATTAAATAATAAAAATAAAAATTATTCATACTTAGGTTTTAAATAGGGTTTGATTTTGGAAGAAATTTAAAACATTTATTATTTTCCACAAATACTCGTGTATCATAGGTAGTTACAAAGAACCTTCTTACGTATAAAGTTTATCTTAATTATGATTAATATTGATGAAAAACAATTCAAAAATGTTCATTAAATCACAAAATATGATTCGTCATCATTTATGGATAAAATTTAATACTAAAATGTATTTAATTTGTTTGTTGGATATCTATAGTTTGTATTTGCTTGAACAATATACAAATATACATATTTTATAAGCAATATAAAATAAATGAAAAGTTTTTATTAAAATCTTATGTTAAAAACAGACATAAAATAATATTTTCAAATATAGAAGTTTCACTGTGTCTTCGAACTCATCAACAGATTGTTAATTTTTTCAAGCGAAGCGAGAGAGCTAGTAATTTTACAATGACGTTACATTTTTTTTTAAATTTTATTTGAACAATTTTTCGACCAAACGACTGGATCAATTCTTTTAGATTGTAAAATACGCGTTATATTATACACACACACTGCACATATATTTGTATAATATTGTTTCGGATAATAC
This sequence comes from Nasonovia ribisnigri, assembly GCA_027563435.1. NCBI lineage: Eukaryota > Metazoa > Arthropoda > Insecta > Hemiptera > Aphididae > Nasonovia > Nasonovia ribisnigri. The sequence goes on from JANEHU010002227.1 coordinate 26,058, forward strand.
GCTCAGACCGGGTTTTAGCGCGTATTCTGTCTAAAGTGCGCTAATATAATAATTTGATATGATGTCGAAGGCGCGTACGGAGAGCCGTCCCGTTCTCAAACGGGAGGTCGGAGCGGCCCATAAGAGATCAAAAGTATACAATAACGCGGTGCTGGCTAGAGAATACGATAATATTATACTCTTAGCTGCACACACACACACACACCCACGCACACCCACGCACAGTTTATACAGTCGTCGTCCCGTTGGCGGCGGGGCTCGGCAATTTTCGCTCTACATAAATTTGTAATTTATTCATGTTTGCCCAATATCTCTCTTTATCCGATGAATAATGGATATATATTTTGCCGTCGCCAGAAATTATGTTTATTGACAACGAGGACGACGACAGCAACGAGACGTATAAGCGAGCACAAACACACTCGCACACGGCACACATATAGGTACGACGAGGGTCTTGAACTTTATATATATATGTATATATGTATAATTATATAATAGGTGTGTCACGAATGTCAGAACGAAATATATAATGCCTATTTTCAAAATAAATCGAAAATACTATGCTTTACGGGAGAATTGATCGAATACAGAGCAGCATCAGAGAAATCACTGGTTTGACGCGTTTGTGTATTATAGCGTCGGTCGAAAGGGGTTCGACAGAACACTTGGGTATCACACTACGGTTTTATAAAACCAAGAGTAAAAAACATATGCTGTTGGTACTTATAACTTTTCAAATCAATAAGTCCATTAATTATCATTTTTCGGTGTCAACCGTCCCGACGAAAAAAGTCCAGTATACGGCGGAGGCCGATTCGCGGAGTTAACATTAATAACATTAATGAATATTGCACAGCATTCCATTACGGGTCGATTGACCGCCGCTATACGTTTCCCATATTATAAACCAATGCACGACATTCGGTGAAACACTACAAGTCGATCCGTCCTGTAGAATATGCGCTGGGTCCGTATAATAATAATAATAATAATAATGATAATATTGTATACCTAAGCGCGTGCACATACTTACAGTGTTGTGCCTATGCCGCGATGCAGGGCGCTTTAGAGATTTCGCGGCCGCATTTTATAAAATGCGCAAACCCAAAACAAACAACTTATCGCTTGTACGACAGAGGAGTCGTGTACTCATGTGTCGTATATATATATATATATACAATTATATATAATAATAATATATGTGTTCATGCTTGTAGTTGTAGGTCCTGCTCCTCCGTGCACCGACCGTTCGTCGCCCACAGTTTCGCTCAACGATTGTGCGGCAGTGTTTCGACATGTCTTATACCGCATAACTCGATTTACCACCATAGACGGAGGCGCCATGGGGTTTTCTTTCCCGGCGTACACGTCCTTTTTGTGTACATAATTTTAGAATCCGAACGCAATGAGAAATAATGTTTCGGTTTAGTAATGGTGATTTCCCCCCCCCCCCGGACAATATCGGCGAGTGAAATGGTTCCAAAAGTTTCTAGTATGATCTCTACATCTATCGATTGGAAATCTCGTATATTGACTATATGTAGGTATACATTCAGACTGTATATAGTATTATAAATAATTAATAAATAAATTAGTAGCGTCGATATTTGATGCAATAGTTTGTAAGGAAAAACTAACGGTAAACTGTAAACAGTTGTTAAGCAACGTAAGTGAATTTATTAGCAAGTATAAATTTGGTTGAAGCAATGAAGCATTTTTGAACAGCACACGTTTTTTTTAATGCAATGGTTTATTTTATTGTTTTTGAGGGCATTGTGAAATGAATCACATCCGCACAACTACACAGGTGGCGGGACAAAAATGTATATATCATTTTAAAAGCTAATTTCTCAACATTGAACTATATTTGGAATTTTGAAATTCTAAACTCAACGTATATAATATTATCATCAAAATGCAACGCAAAAAAACGAAACCTAGTTACATATGCGTCTTGTATAGTGTATACAGTATACCTACGCAATTCAATTTTCTTATGGTTTTCGTTTTATTTTACCCTCCACATGACATCGTATTTCGATCACTACATAACTATATTGTCGTGTAGATACATTATGTATGATGTATACAGTTATATTATAGTAGTATATTTGGATGAGTATAACTGTACGCCTTCACTTTTCAAATATATAATGTAGTCGGTACAGATACATACAAGACCAAACTTTAGGTGCGCAAGACCAAATTCTAGGGAGGAAAGATATTAGAAAAAAGAAATAATTATATGGGTAAATTTAAAGGATTTCTAGAGTTAAGAAAAGAATGTGACTCCTTTCTAACCTCAAGGTTCTATCCAGGTCCGTAGGTATTAGATATATATTATATAAAATATCTGATTAAATCGGTTTAACGTATTTGTACTACGCATATATAACTTGTTTTAAGTATATTAACCATTAGCCTACCTATATTATGTGATATTTCATTGTTTATTGTTTATTTAAAAACATACAAATTCAATTTTTAAACTAATAATTTATAACTTGTAAATTACCTGATATTTACGCATGACTTTGGTGACATAGTTTTTGTTTATGACATAAATACTTCAAAGAAATTTTGTGAACGAATATTTGAAAATATTAAAAGAAAAACAAATGCTTAATTTACTATATAAAATATAATGAAATAAAACTACAATAAGAGTTTATCTGATTTGAACTTTATACAAACTAAATTTCTAATATAATTTATATTACTCTTTGTTTAGCCACATCTTTTTCTCCATTCTTTATGCTTTAATTTTATCTTAGTATTTACTTATTAATATGTTTTTAGTTAACAGCACTCGGTAAATATATATGAACTATAATTTTAACATTCTTAACTGTTTAATTCATATTCATACCTCTAATGCGGTATAAGTTGATAGGATTTCTACTTCAACAGTTTTGATTTAACAATAAGTAATAACACGATTTTGTTATGAACAACAGGCAAATAGGTCCTAAGCTGATAACATCTGTAAAAGCCCTCACTATAATCAAATTAAATTATTTTTCATTTTAACAGGTATCTCAACTCTCAAGCGAACTGCATATAATAATTTGTATATTAGTAACATTACATTGTAATATTGCAACCAACGCTACGTCATATTAATAGGCTATAAAATGTAGGAACATTGATTAACATGACATTAACATAAACTATGGAAAAAAAATGCACGTAATACTGGGGATTAACTAACTTAATGAGGAATACATATTAAAAATGTGAAATAGTTAGATAACCGTCACCGATTTATCAATAGTTTTAATTTTCAAGCAAGATATGACCATTTTTAATTTGTAATAATTCACATGCCTATCCATATCTTTCTTGAAACCACAGATAATGTTCTTACCATAATATGATAATATATATTGGTCAATTCAGTTTAATATAGTAATATCAATATTTGGTATACCGTACGTGTGTAAGGCGGAGACGACAACAAATGCATGGGTAGTGTCCTCTTCATAATGTTGTTATTCAAAAAAATAAAACTTAAAAAATGCAGTTAATGACAAAAAATATATATTTTTAAAAATATTGTTTTTCAACGACTGTAAACCATATTTTGTCATTACGTAAATTATTTTTTATCTAAACTTGGTATCGTGGCATACATTATATGTATATAATATATTAATATATTAATATAGGATATAAGACAATTTTTAACATAATATAAAATATTAATAATTTTTTTAAATAATTGATATTTAGTCTTCCAGCATAATGCTACTGGGGATTTTTTTTACCCGGATTTTTTTTCCAACTACCAATTGACATAGGTAACCCCAAAATAATTATATAATTACTTTTTATTTTTAAAAATCAGCCCTGAATTTTACTCTAAAGTAACAGAAAAGTTAGTTGAAAAAGAAAGAAGAATTGACTTTATTTATAAATAAATAAAAATGTGTACGGTAAAAACATTAAAAGAGTTAGTCAAATCTTAATTAAAATTAATAAAGTATTAAATTAATACAAATTCGTATGAAACTATAATACATTATGGTAAATGAGCATGCCTAGAGATGTAAGATGTAGATAAAAAAAAATTGTAAGCAAAACGATTATACTGAAGGAAAAATACAACATTTTTAATAAAATAAAAAAATTCACATTTATTACCTAGTTAAATATTATGTATTGATTTAGGTATATATAATATAATATATTTAATTGTTTGTATTTTGAATTAACTATATTATGTTCAATATAATAATACCAAAATAATTCTAAAATGGATATAAATGGTAATAAAAGTACATAGTTTAATATATAATTATGAATACGAGTATATGAATTATGAATAATAATATAATTATTACTAAAACTATATAATATCATTAGATTTATTTAATAAGAAATAATATGATAAATTATAAAATTTTCAAAATTTTCATGAAAATTTACATCACTAAGCATGCCCATACATCAGAGTCAGCATTCGCCACTGACTAGATGTTAGATGTTTAAATGTTTGTACTTACAACAATTTAATTTACAGTACGTAATTTTTCACTAGTAAGAGGAGTACTTAAGTAGAACTGTTTTAAATATTATATTGTCTTATTTAATTTGATTTCAAGATAGACTATACTTCTATCAACATAATATTTTAATAGTTCATGATTCTAATTATCAGTGGCGTAACTGGATAAAAATTTGAGGGGGGGGGCAATATAATTTATTCATTATTCATCATTATCAAAACTCTGACCCCACCTCTGGTTTAGTCTTAAAACTCATTTTATGGTTTAGAAACAAACTGTAGGTAGCAAGTATACTGATTAGTGGTTACCCATATTGTTAAAAAGTTAATACCAAAATGATACCTTTGCCCCTCCACAAAAGTGTCTGGGGGAGGTGCAAGTGCCCCTCTTTCCCCCTAATTACGTCACTGCTAATTATCAAAATTAAGTCAGCTACAAGCTGTTTATTAAACACTTAAAATTAATTTTAATTTTAATTTCGAACTGAAATGTGTACAAAGAATTTAAAATACTGAAATGATAGTTTTATAATATTAATCGTAAATGGCTTGGCGTGGCGCGTTGGCTGCTATCAGTCACGCAATATGACTGAGAGTAAGTGACTCCAGCTGCTACTATAGTTCCCGGATGGGTGACCACATGGGTTCATAGCAGTAAAAACCTTGCCATACACACGTGTTCCTAACCAACCGTTTTAAACCATACCAACAGTTTCAACCTTACCGTACCAACTCTTCCAACCTTACCACGCTAATGACCTTAGTCGTCGAAGCCTTAAAAAAAAAAAAAATATTAACTTAAAATTATGTCGAGGCTTAATAAGAAAATGTAATATTTTTTTTTTTTATTGATAACATTTCTCAAATGATCAATAAATTAATAAACAAAAACTATCAATTGCCCATAATAGCTAACTGATTTTAAAATGTAATTATTTATTATTTATTTATTTATTTTGGGAAGCCTGAAAAGTCGAAAAAGACTTGTAATCCAAATTGTGAGTGTCATAGTTTATGACTCATAAGTTCTCAGTAATAATAACCAACTTGATAAACAGAGGAAAGGAGGAAACCACATCATTTTCACTTGAACAAATACGCCTCTGCTGTCAATGTAAATTTACGTGCCTACGTAGATACATTACGCATTGTTGCGTATAATAGGTACCTAAGTGTATTATACGTTTATTCAATTCTCTATAATATTATAATAGGTACCTACATCAAATAATAATAATAATAATAATAATAATAATAATAATAATAATAATGATAATATTAGGTATAATAGTATGTTGTGTATAGATCTCATAAAGTAGGTGAAGTACCTAACCTAACCATATAAAATATAATGTGTGAGTCACGATTTACTGTTTTCTATTTTTAAAATCATTTTATTCCCTTCATTATTATAGAGCACCCCTCTGTGGTGCACAAAAAAAGTTCCTCAGGTATGCGGGGCGATGAATTAGTCGACGACCCCTAAAATTTTATTGATTTCCTTTGCGTACACATACAACAATACGGCTGCAGTTTATGGTCGTTAAGCCTGTGTCGTATAGCCTTGCCACTACCTATAGCACTATTATTATATTCGTTTCACTTACTATCGGAAAACGTTGTGCACCTACCAGCTGTACTCTGTGTATAATATAATATTTTTAATTTAATATCTATTACACAATATCAAGCAATTTGCCATGTTTGGAATGCCATTATCTGCGTTAAGTGAAAAGGCCATAAATATAACCAGTAAATCGTAATTTGTAAATTATTTACGCGATTGCGTGGAATTGAAAATTTGAAGGGTTCGTATTTTTTGGAGCGCAGGTGACGACATTTGAAAGCAAAATGTCCGACGACCTTAAATATTTTACGGCACACTTGACGCAACACTGACTGCATAATGCGTTTCGTTTTAATTAATAATTATGATACATAGTTTAAATTATAAATATGTGCGTGAATAATGCATCGAATATGGATTTTTGACTGACGCAGAAATGCATACAATTCTATAAAAACGTAAAATGTTTACAAAGTTTACACACATCTTCGATTTCGTTAAATGCATAAGAACGTATATTGTATTATAATAATATTTTATTTTACTATTTTAATATAATAATGGATTACGATTGTACCAACCATAAGAAAATATATCTATAAACAATACATTTGGAACCCTGTGGTCATATAATTATTATAATATATAAATGTATCATTATATTTTTGTTCTAACTTGTAAATTATAATTTGCATGTGTTATGTTCAATGTTCATTCTTTATCACAGTGTATACTTTTACATTTTTCCCTTACATTAGTTACATTTCACTCAGCATTTATTATTCTTATTCTTAAATTGTGTAAACACGATTATTCAATTTAGTCTATGATATTTTCCAAAAAAAAAATATATCATATTAGGTAACTATAATATAGCACGTACTTACTGCACAAAAAAAAAATAGTTTTTTTTTAGTAAATTTTAGGTCTGAATAGAATTGATTTTTCTCTGAACATTTATATTGTGTGATCGTAAATTTACTTTTATGTGTTTTCCCGTAATAACTGTCTAAATACTGCCAAAAGTGTGACTTTAAACCATTATATTGGCCAAGAAAATGGAACAACTAAAATTCACAATTCAATCATTAATAACAGTGTAGTAACTTGCAGAAGAAAAATAGAATAAATTGTACCTTTCAGATTTTATTTTTGTAATATTATTAGTACGTTTTATTTTATATAAATAAAATTATGTATATGTGAATGAATTGTATAGATATTATGTATTATTGAGGATTTTTTATTTATACATTAACAAAAAAAAAATAAAATAGAAGTTATTGTTATGCCAAATACAGATAAGTTGTAAGATTAGCCATTAGCATGTTGTTTTTAATGTGCGATTTAAAGTTAGCTAAACATACTTTTGATTATTATTTTTTTCATGAATTTATAAATAATTTTTGTTGAGCTTATTTTTCACATTTTGGCGTTTTCCCAGCTTTCTTCTATCGTATGGTCGATAAATATTTAAATTCCTTAAAGTTTAATACTTAAATATTATTAAAAGTTCTATTAGTACTCAATACTTACTTTGTAATACAACAGTCCGGAACTTTTCTACTTTACCGGACACCCTTTTTTTTGCAATTTTTATTTTTGAAACTTATGTACCTAGTTAAGCACGCTACGATGGTGAAGTCAAAATTTGGCGCACGGACTTAGTTTTGAAGTTATGGCCTAATGAAGTTCGCTATTTTGCGATTTTCACGCATTCGCGCAACACTAGTTTACCGCGCGCCTACTACGAATATTGATATATTTTTTTTCAAATATGTGTTTTACGATCTTTTGTAACCGCCTCCGGTAAACTAAGGATTTAACTTCGGAAAGTATACGTTTACTACCAGCGTGGTCACTCGCTCGCTCGGACTTAAAAATCGAAAATATCCCTTGTATGTGACTTGTTGTGTAAAACCACCTCGCAATTATAGAACACGGTTGTTATAGTCTACAACCGTGGTACAGAATAAATAAAATGAATCACAATGCTAATCAAAGTTATGTCGTTGTATCGGCAGTGATTAGACGTTTTGCGGCCCTCGTCGCTGCGCTCCTCGACGCCGTCGCTTCGCTCCGCAAATCTAAAATATCCCTCGACATGCTATGCAACACCACCTCAAGCAGGTCACAGGGTACGTTTTGCGGCACTCACCGAAAAAAAAATATCAATATTCAAAATAGGCGTAGTAAACTGGTGTGATGCGCGAAAGCGTAAAAATCACGAAATAGCGAACTTCATCAGGCCATAACTTCAAAACTAAGTCCGTGCGTCAAATTCTGACTTCACCATCGTTTTCAGCGTACTTAACTACATAAGTTTCAAAAAAAAAAATTGCGAAAAAAAGGGTGTCCGGTAAAGTAGAAATATACCAACAGTCCAATTAAAATGTTATATATTATTATTAAAACTGAACCTAATATTATTGTAATTTTAAACAGTTTGATTAATATTTCAAATCTTAATAAATAAATAAATTGTTTACACAAATAATAATAAAAAAAATATTATGTAGTAATTAAAAATGTAATATGATTAATTAAATATTTTTATTACAAAATACAGTTTAAAATAAATAACCATTTTATTTATATAAATATGAAACAGTCTATAATTTTTTGTTTAAATAATGTTTCATTAATTTCATAGCAACTAAAATGGATTTCTTCTTGTTATGATCAACAATAATATATATATTTAAATATTTGCAATGTAGGCTAAGTTAATTAATATTATAAATATTTTAAACAAGATAAAATAATGTAAACTTTTGTTTCTGTGGATATTAAACTTATTTGGACTGTAGTCAATTTAAAAAAATCATAGCTGTAGGATACCCGCATATTATAATGTTTCTATTCAATATAGTAAAATATGTTCATGAAAAAAGTATGTAAGTAGACATACTTTTTTGATAGATGGGTTATCTATAAAACTATATTATTCCATCAATATTTATAAATTCTTTGTAAAACATAAAGATAGATTACGTATAGAACTTTTATTAGGTCATGTTTTTTTTTGTTTTGTTGTGTTGTCAAATTAATAATGTTATGATTTGAAAAACGTTTTCTGCACTTCCAGTGTTAAAACTACTGTTGATTATTATCTGCATCAGACGACCTCTATAATAGTATATAATTTGGTGTTAGGCCAACACATAAAGTATTCGATTATTATTACTATGTCTACTGCGGTACACTTGTCATTAGTTATTACTTTGGCGCACAGCTTAACATATATTATGTGGGTATGAGACTATAGCTCCAAACTTCAGTATAGAATCACAATAGTAATATTATGAGCATTGGCAATGTAACCAGCTCGTGGTTTGCTTATACAGATAAAGAATTTGTTGACTTAACCCTATACCTACGTCCTACATCTTTCCTCAAGTGACCTTTTTTTTGTCGTAGGTACACTTTCCGTTCGGCTGAACGTACAGGTTCAATATCCAAAGTTGTTTGTAAGTGAAAAATATACTTTTTCCCAAACGGCCATCGTCGATCCCAACATAGTATGTAGATTTAGATACTAAACTTTGACAATTCGCATTTCATTGCGTTTTTACTGTTTACTACATCGCAATACCTATAGATAATGCACAATAGTACAGAGAGATAGTAAACACTCAAGAAAACACCGTTATTTGTCTCTAAAAACTCGTAATTTGTTACATTGGGTGTAGCCGAATAGGTATCTCAATTCACTGGTTTAGTAAAATAAAAATAAAATTGTCAGAGAAATCCTAAAAATTATCCTTATATTTGAGTGGAGATATATTCACAAAAGTAACTTTACTGTCTGTAAATTTAAATATCTTCGATTCAATTGACATTTTTTACAGTATACTCAATAATATGAAATATTCATATTTTATTACATTGAAATAAACAGGTAAAATTATTATAGTTCGTATAATATCTTTAACTCAATATTTTTATTATCATTTTAAGAGTCATGTATAAATGTCTATGAATTGTATCATAAAAAAATTAATAGGTACCTAGGTTAAATAGGTAATAGGTATTAAAAGGTATCTACTCTAAATTCTTAGTATTTTCGAAGGAGCCATTGAGTTGTATTTTGTATAATGATTTTTATTTTTTATTTTTTTATCTAAATATTTGTTTAGAAAAATCATCAAATAGTGGAATTTTATTCAAAAGTCTTTCAATATTAAATATGTTAATGATATCTATACCATTACATAAGTCATAACTAAAAATTAGTAAGTACTTACTAAACAGAAAATTTAATTGTAATTAAGAGGCCTACAATATGTATTTATTTGTGTTTATCAAGTTCAACTTTTAAGTTGATATACTTTGACACCATGCTCTTACTATATCATGTATGCTGATAAATTATAATACATTAATATCTATTAATTGCCAGTTTTGTCTTTAGGTCAATTTAACCTTACAAGTTACAACCTTAGTTACAAAAACAATTTTAATTAAGCCTCAGGTCTGTAATAAAATATTATTGAATTTAAATGAGTTACAACCATATTTTGACGTTGTATAGTACGTAACTAATTAATAACATTTAAGTTTAACTTAAATCATAAATCATGTGTAGAGAAACATGGCATTTAGGTGCTCGAAAAATATACTTATTTAAATTGTATCTGTTTTCAGTTATTAAGATTTTAGTCATTAATTTCAAGTATTAAAATTTTATATTATAATACAGGTGATATATCTACTCATATCCAATTCACAGCCATATTTCATATATTTCAAAAATCTATACTTACAATTCATTTTGAAAAGCACTTAATATTTGAAAAACGAAATAAACACTATAGTAAATTGAGCTTCGTTCAGAATCGTTTTTCGAATACGATGATTTATCATTGCTTTCAAATTTATAATAATAATACAATACCGTGCTTTACCGAGATGATTGAAGTGAAATAAGAGCTCAGCTCTATAATATGTACTTTTTTTTTTACAAATTCTAACTTAAAATTGTTTTATGTCTCTTAATGTTTTGAAATGCAATATTTTTGGTACTGTGTCACTTTACACAATTTTATATGCAATTAGCTGTTTTATTTTTATATTTAATTCGTTTAAGTTCAAAAGTTTTTAGTCTATTATTTGATATAGGTACACTATAAACATAACAGAAACATAGATATACGATAGACTTTAATGATTGTATGCAAATTACAAAGATTTTAATATTATTTTAGATTCTGAGTGGAGCGATGAATGTATTGATTTTTAAATGATGAGTATTTTTTTTAAATTTTTAAATTTTTAAATTTATTTATTTTTGTTTTTTTGTGTTCGTAATCACCGTTTGGAGCAGTAAAAATGCTTAGATTTTCTTTAACAACATCTTTTCCGATAGTAAAATGAATCTAGTTAGTACTTTTTGGGTCAAAAGTAAATATTTCCCAGTAGTTTTCTAAAACGCCGCCGGGAAAAACAAAAAAAAAAAAATAAGGAAAAACGGGAATTTTACGAGGTTTTTGTCAAAATAAATTTTGGTTTAACTCAAAAACAAATGATCTACATATGTAGATACATGGCGTTTTCTCTGAATGTTTAATGTTTATATCAGCATTTTCTATACACGATACAAATTTACAAATATTTTGACTTGTTTTGAGCTGTTTACGGACATTTTTAATTTCCATGTTTTTAGTTTTGTTTCTATAAATTTCAATAAAATGTTATTTGTTTGGTCAAAAACCGTGAATAATTAATACAAGATCCTGATATATTTTTATTTGTTACCATAGTAGTTGAAAAATATTAAAAATACAAAATTTTTTTTATAAGCATTTAAAGTTCGATTTTTGACAAAATAATCAAATTTAAAATTAAAAATGATTTTGTAGTTAAAAATGTATAAAATGTTCAACTTTTATAGCCAAGGATTGAAATTTAAAACAAAGTTCCACGTAAGTAAGTTATTCTGTAACCAAAAAATCTAAAAAATATTAACACACAGTTTTTTTTTATCGTTATATTACGTTCAAATTTGGACGAAATTACATATCAGAAACCAAGAATAACAATATTTGTTATATTGTTGTAATTTTTTTAATATTAATTCTCCTTATACTGACTACCGTATTAAATATTAAGAATAAGTAACAACAATATAAATATAATATGAAATATCCACACTGACAAACCGTCTCAACTCACAATCGTTTTTCGTTTACAATGATATTATATCTTTGAATTCAAATTTAATACCATTCATTATACAGCGTCCCACTTGTAACCCACTGTAGGTTAGAGCGACATTCACTTACTCTCCTTTTTTTGTATTAAATTGGTCTTTTAAGTCAAATATTAGTAACATGTATACATACTATATAGTATACGTTACACAGATATATTATAATTTTTAATAAATAAACTGGCATATTTGTAATAATATTATGGTTTAAAAACTAGAATTATTTATACGAAAATAAATCACAAAAGTTACGTCAATTTTTCTGCCAATTTATAACGCTTTTATATTATATACCTTATTTTATTTTTTGGTTTTTTTTTAAACTAACCATAAATATTTTATTCACGGATATATATTTTATATTACAGCAGATTTAAAATAGCATTATAATAAATTGTATACGTATTGTGCTGTTGTGTACAAACAGTGCATACTTTTACGGTGAGGTCGAGGGGTATCAGTACACTGTACCACAATACCACATCTATATAGATCAAAAAAATCATAATACATATATTAAGGCTATAAATTGCATACATCATTTTAAAAGAAATATTCCAATAAACGCTACACATGACACTTTTACTGAATACATACTACACGCAGTACACATTGATAATACTTATTTTATATTAATTTTATTTTGATCAAATTTTTATATCATAGGTGTGAATAATATTTTACTAGTATTTTTGTTTTGTGAAAATTAAATGGTTATTTGTGAAGTAGAAAATAGTTTACTTTTATTATATTATAAAAATCCTTTACAAAATATTATTCTAAAATTATTAAAGATTGGTATATTATTTGGTGAGTTTTTTTTTTATTACAATCTGTATTTATAGTGATACAATAAGCAAATTAAATAAAATGAAAACAAAAATAAATATGATAGAAGAAGGGACACGACCATAGGTGGCAACTCGGGTGCAATTGCTGAAAGTTAACACATTTTGGCTCGTTTGGTATTTCGTTTCTTCATTGTATCATAAAATAATATATTATTATCTAAATTTATATATTTAATAAACATAAGAAATTATTATTACTCATTAGGTATAAGGTTAGGTTATACTTATAGGCTATAATATCAAATATCATGTAATAAATATAAAGAATAAATAATGTATAAAAGTAAAAGTATAATATTTTAAATTTACAAAAATGTATAGATCTAAACTTTTGTTCTAACAAAATAAAGTAAGTACTACAATTAAGCGGAAATTTAGATTGAATTTTCTCTGGGATAGATTGAATGCATTTTATTATATTTTTAAATTTTATTTGAAAAATGATACACAGATAGGTATTTTATTTTGAGATGCGATCCTATTCCTGAAATAATTGATCATAACCAAAAAATGATACACCTGCATACATTGGCTACGATACAAATCTCGGCGTCGTCGATGAAAATAAATTTAGTGGTCGATGAGCAATAACACGGCCTATATCGCACAAATTCGCCACATAATCATCTGGGGACCAATTTCTTAAAAACCTAATAACAATATTAATAACGACATTACGACAATAATAACAACGCGACCGTACAAATTACGCAAACTGTGCTAACACCCGTGCTTGCTTCCTCGCCGTTCTTGGATATCGAGTCGAAGGCGACCGTCAGACACAGCACCTGCGTGTACCTACATCGTACAATGTGTACGTAACAATGTTATACATGTACACATTTTGTTTTCGAACGTATCTCGACAACGGTATAATACAATGTTACGTATAATTATACAGTGTAGTATGGTATCCATATATAAGCCCGCCAGAGCTGTTACATTATTATTATTATTATTGCTGGTCCCGTGGTAGCTATTAAACACCGTGACACATTTTTCGTTCCCACCCGACCAAACATATAAATTATATAATATATTATAATATTGTTTTCTCGGTTAACATTCGCCGTTAACAACAACGCAAAACCTCTGTATTGTATTATATTATGAATTATAATGTATAGCTGCAGCGGCGCGGCGGTGCCATATTATTATAATATACGCGTCGAGACGAGGACGGACGGACGGACACGCGGGGATGTCCGCAAGTGTCGTTTTTTACGAGTAGCGGAAAAACGTCGATTCGATAATTTTTTTCCGCCCCAAACTGATCGCGCGCGCGACAAACAATAATATCGCCCGGCGGGCTTGCTATATAATATTATATATGTATAATACATGTATATATGCATACGTGGCGCGATCCATACAATTATCCGACGCAGGCGATATACGTGCGGTAAATCAAACCGGAAAGGGCAAAAACTCACGTTTGAGTATACAACAATAAAACTTCCGGCGTGTATACCAATAACATTAAACGGTCCACGCCGCTTGACGAGGGTCGAGTAATCTTCGATCCAGCACGGCGGCTGTAGCTTGAGCGTCGGGGGGGGGGGGTCGTATGGGGACGACGGGTCGGTTTCGGTGGTGGTGCGGATGAGGGGATAGGAACGCCACGAGGGCGGAACAATAGAAAAAACAAAAACAAATGGTCGAGAATGATTGAACGCTTTCGAGGGGAGGGTGTGGGTAGGTATACGGCAGAAGTCGTTGGTAAACGACACGATATACTATATGAAGCATAATCCGCGGTCGCTCGAAATATTAATAATAAAGTGAAGTTAAATATTATGATATTTTGACGGTGATGATAATGATGTGGAGGCGGGCACGGGTTTCCGTCGTAATAGTTATAGAGCGGTTGTTCATTTTTATTATTTTCATTTTTATTTGGCCGGATTGAATATTTTATGTATCATGCATTGTGCAGTGAAATTGTGCACTTACATTTATTATGTATTATAATAATATAGTCCATCACATAAACTATTATGGATACAATAAAAGAAAGGACAAAAATTAAATAAATAACTTCTGCGTAGTTTTATTAGATATTGATTTTATTTCATAGACTTAAAAGGATTGTAATAACATTGTAATCAAAAATGTTTCTGATAATTCATAATAGGTATACAAAATATATGTGTATAGTTATTATGTATAAAATATTATATTATAAGACAATAGTTAATTACCTACAGCCAACCAGAGTTTTTTAGTATACGGGTACACCCCTTAATCGATGTAAAAAATAACGTGGTGGGCTACGCCTAACCTGCGTACCACGATTTTCGTTAAGGGTACAAATATAAATATAAAATTAGGAGGTGTTCCCTCCACTACACCACTGCTTAACGGTGACCATAATATATTATCATTAAAATAATAATTATAGTGACAGTAATCTCTTCTTATAACTGTTTATAATCTTATTATGTAATGATAAATTTTGATTCAAAACTATGAGATTAAAAATATTATAATAATATAATAGCATAATCAAAGATGAAAAATGTATAAAATGTATACAAAATAATATATATAAATTAAATTATAGGTAATAAAATATTATACTGATAAAAGTGTTGATAGGTACATATAATAATTATATTATATTGCATTCACTCTCATGAACCAACCGACAATGTATTTCAATCTAATAACTAATAAGTAAGCACATCCGGTTTTAAGGAGTTTCAATAGGTATAGGCAATTAATATTAGATACATAAATACATTTATAAATGATCCTGTTCCAATAATATTAGTGGTAGTTGCATAATTGTAAAACTATAAATAAACATCGTTTTACGGAGTTTACATCAGTCATATACATCAGTTCAATACAATATTATATACTTACAATGAACTAACATTTTAAAACCCTGGTTCTAATATAGAAAATTTCACATACATTGTTAGTATTGTAATGATAACATTGTCTTGTGTTTTGACATTTTTCATTGTGCATTTTTATATAGTTTTAAATTATGTATCATAATTTTGAAATCCACATTGATTTAATTTTTTGTTGAACAACTTATACCTTTTACCTTACGCTTACCAAAAAACCAATACCTACATGCATGATAAAACCAAAGTTAAAAGTGATATAAGTATCAACTACCTATAGGTATTAATGTATTATAGTAATATAGATGTATGCATTCATAATAAATATTTTAGTACTTACTTTTTTTTTTTTCGTAAACCGAGTGGTGAAAATTGATATGTTTTTGCACGCCAGTTGCAGAGTTTGACTGGTATCCGTTCAACTTTGTATTATAAAGAAGTTTTTTTTTATCATGGCCAACAAATACATACAATTTATCAAGTATATATTATTATAATAATACATTTTAGGTACCTACTGGGGTTAGTTTTTTTTCCATACTCTGTTGCCGATGTTTATAAATGTTTTAAAAAATATTGGTTATGTTATTGTGATTATACAATTGTTGGTATTTGTTCGAAAGTCAATTTCTATTTAGAAAATTTACCTCACTTAAAATTATTTTTTATCAGATATTTTAAATTTAATTTTTAACCATTTACCTATTTACATTGCTGTATTGTATGGAATACATTTAGATACCTAAGTATATTAGGTCTGAGAACAGAAATGATAAAAAAAATCTGAAGTTCTTGAAAATCTCGAGATTTAAACATTATTAATTGCAAATTCACCATTAACTGCAATATGACGTGTATAGCGAGTTTAAGACAAATTTTTGTCGCGTGTACGTCCTGTTTTTATTTTTTACCTTTTTCATAGCTCGATTGCGTCCGTAGCCTTATCGGCACATTATATTGAATAGTGCGTCTTTCGGTCTGCAGTCAAGAGACAGAACTGACGATCAATTTTTATAGTACAAATGTACAGTTCTATAGGTACTTTAAGGTACTTTCAGTAATTTTTACAACGACGACTGTGACAAATGGTAATGATGGGGCCGATGGGGGGACTACATTTTATTTTAACTTTGATAATAACAGAGAACGATACGACTCATTCAGGTCAATAAGTGGGAGTAGTGAACTGATGCGCGAAGCGTAGTGCCATAACACTATAATAGACAAATATATAGACATACAGTATACATTTACAGCTGTTTTAAATTTAAAAAATGAAAAGTTGAATTATATAGATACTAAAAAAAATTATATACCTATATCATTCAAATGAGTACACTTTAGCTATCTGTTCGAAAAATAGGAAATAATAAAATAATTTTGCTTATACAAACGAATTAATGAATACAAAAAATGTTTTTATAGAACATTTGACAAGAAAATAATATCGTTATCCCAAATTCATAACACATAAAAAGCGTATACCTATTCAAATAGGATTAAGGACAAATGTTATTGCCAGTTGTATATTATTACATATTATATATATTATAGGTACAACATAATATATAACTATATATTACAAATAACTCTTATTTTATAAAGTAGAGTAAATAAATAAATATGAGGAACCATGTATTGAATTTTCAAGCATTTTGACCTAGCGAAAATGTCTTTATCGATGTTTAATGAAAAAAGTCGAACATTTAAAATGTCTATAAGTAACTCAAAAAAGTCAATATATATTTTAAAAACTACATCATGTACAGAAGATGTACAGAAGATGCTAATAAGAGCATTAGGTGAAAATAGTATCAACTCTTACAGTTATTGTTGGTTTTTGAATTACAACAAAATGAGAACAATTTTTCAGTGTACACCGTACTGCGTTAACCTATAGTTAAACACGTTTCTGATCCTTAAGGTGATGATACACGGAATATAATATAATTACGAATATAAAGAACGAGATAAAGAAACAAGGTAGATTTATTATGAAATCCATCTTGAAAACTGCAAGTTCTTTATATTCGAGATTCGAATGGATTGGCAATCATGTGAATTTTGTCAAAGAAAATAGGATATTATGTAATAATTAAATTTTAAATGTGTCATAGAAGTATAAGTACCTATATAGTTTTATAGCAGAAGCCAGTTATAATAAATTAGAAGTTCCTTTTTAAGTGTGATAATGTTTAATTCACTTTACTATTAGGATTAATATTGTCACTAAATTTAGAGTTCTTAATGCAACATTATAGTTACATTTTAATCGTTTGCGTTGATATGCAAAAAATTTTGTCAACATTTCAAGTACAACTTTTAAATTTGAATTCAACTTTAAGTAATAGA
This sequence comes from Nasonovia ribisnigri, assembly GCA_027563435.1. Classification (NCBI taxonomy): domain Eukaryota; kingdom Metazoa; phylum Arthropoda; class Insecta; order Hemiptera; family Aphididae; genus Nasonovia; species Nasonovia ribisnigri. The sequence continues at coordinate 44,407 of JANEHU010002227.1, forward strand.
AATCAATAAAAATTGGAATAAACATAAAGAAAGTAAAATAAAATTAGGTGGATAGGTATTTGACTTGACATAAAACAAATTTGTACTTATTAAAATGAGCATCGTATAAACTAGAAGTGTAGGTGACTAGAAACATTATTGGTTGGTTTCTTGATTTGTTGAATTATGGTTTGTTTGTTTTACGTTTTAATGTGTAGGTAACCACCTACGTTGATTTATTGACATTATAATGTATAACAATATTATTGTACAAGGTTGTTATTTTACGAAATGCCGCCCACTGTAGCACGTGTATGGTATAATAAATATTATATTGTAATTAAAACGCAATTAGGGAGTTCACCCCGCCTCATCACAGTCACAACACCGGATTCGAGCACACTTACTCACCAAAAGTGCATCTAGGATTTTTTCAAGTGGGGGGGGGGACGTACAATTTTTAACAGACATTCAGTATACACTTATTATTATTCGTATTATTATATACATGTTGTATCGTGTACAAAATTCGGTATGACCCCCCGCCCCCTAGAGAAGCCACTGCTACTCGCTATACCACTGTACCACGACGTCGGTAATATTATTACCATGGTTGACGTCAATATCGTCATACGAAAACGCGCGCACCGCTCAGTAACTCGTTGACCTATATTAATTAACATCGAAAACGGCATTATTATTTTATAAAATTGTTGCCGCTATATGATATTGTATCGGGAATTCGATGCCAGTCAAAACACATTGTTTTGGGACCAAACGCCGTGCGGGTCCAGTGGCGCAATCGGTTAGCGCACGGTACTTATAAGACAGTAGTTGTGAGCAATGCCGGGGTTGTGAGTTCGAGCCTCACCTGGACCATGAATTTTTGTCGAATTTTTCCGGCGGCGTCCGAAACCGGTCGCCTTTGAATGTGTTGCCGTACTATAAAATCTATAATATTTTGTTCGACTGCGTATTGACTCGTACTGTCGCATACACGCGATTAGAACCACGCGACGCGGAAATTGATAAGCGTTAATGGTGTTATTAACAATAAGAATTCTCATTACAATTATTATTAATGAATCATTTTTTTTTTTTAAACACTCGTTTATGTTTTTTGGACATTATTGAACTCGGAAAAACATAATATATTGTTTAAATTGTACATATTATATTGTTATTATATTACCATTTTTATTTTTTTTAATGGGTACCTAGACTAAAATTTCGAATAACTATGTCATAATATTTCTACAACTATTATTTTGGATATTAATCATCATATTTACAGTATATTTTTAATATTTTTACTATCTTTTTACATTTAATTATTTTGGATTGAATTGAATTAGTACAAATTCTATTAAACTAAAGATGACCGTAACTAAAAATAAAAACAGCAAACAAGTAACAGTTATTATTTTGAAAATTGAATTAAACTTTAAAGTAATAAAATCTATAACAACTAAGTTAATTGACTATAAAGCATAAATACAGTCAGCTATCAGTAACTGGAACCTTGATAACTCTAAATTCTCGATATCTCGAATAATTAATATTCCCCTTCAAATACCATAACACTTAATGTTTAAATAATTTTAACAACTCGAAAATTAATTTGGCAAGTTTTCGATATTTTCAATTTTCTTATCCGCATTTAGTATTGTCTACAATAATAAAAAAAATAAAGATGTAATTTTAAAAAACTTTAATGAAAACTCGGCAACTCGGAAAAATTGAAACTAGGAGAATACTCTGATGTAGTATCCTGTTTATTAAAATGGTTTCAACAATGTCTTGACTGAAAATGTTCCGTATGAACCTTGTGATGATAATAACGATGAATGGGATCAATTAACGGAGATAATAAAACCTAATAAAACTTTTACATCATACGACAATGTCGATGAAAATTTGGATATTTGTGAAGAATGGACTGAGAACGATAATATCTCTGATATATTGGACGAAGATAACGAAGAAGAATTTGAAGACCAACAAATACAATCCACCATTACAAAAAAAAAGGGACACTTGCATTAGAAACCTTATGTAAATATATTGAAGGTATAGTGAAGGTATATGGAAAATTTATTTAACCCACTCGATATTTTAGAAAATACATTTGAGAACAATGTATTAAATAAACAAAATCAATTAACTTAACACTTTAATAATGATAACATGTGAGTAGGAATGTAAGAAAACACTTTTTTTATTTCTAGATGTAAAAATTATTTGAAATAAAAACATATTTTTTAAAAGTTTTTGATAGCTCGACATTTTTAGTAAGTCGAATTCCCCTCCCCCCTGTACTTCGAGTTACCGAGGGTCGACTGTTTAATAGTTAATATTAATTTCTCATAATACTGAAAATTTAGGTAAATGTAACTATATTGTAGATCTACTACTTACTTAAAAAAAATACAACTGTATAATTTAACAAAAGGTATTTATACAATGAATATAAATGTATTATATATATATATTAATGTATTATTATATTCATTATATAAATAGCTTTTGTTAAATTAAATACATTAATATATGCATGTATATTTGTAGAAGCTAATTAATAAACATAATATAATATATAAAAGAGCCGTATAGAACCAAAAATGCAGTGAACAGGAAAATGTATCAACAATTAAGATAATACCTATGATGTGACAGAAAAATGTGTAAAGTATATGTTTTAAAACTAATGTGTTTACTATGTTCTGTTTCTTACAGCATTTTTTGATAGTTTACATTTAAGTGATGTACATCCATACTTTTTGGTATTAAAGTAAGGTAGGTACTATCCTAATACTCTCGAGAAATTTAAATGTAATGTTAAATCTAATGAATGGTACAAGATTTATTGTGTACGACCATTCTTTAGACTTAGAATCCATAACTGGTCAAGGATCTGAAGGTATAGCGTATTTTATTGCCTAGAATTGATTTGACCTTGTCAGATTCTACTCTTCCCTTTCATTTACTAGATGTGAATTTCCGATAAGAATAGCTTTTTCTATGACAATAAACATAGTTCAGGGTTTAAAAATTGGATAAAGTAAGGTTGTATTTACACCAACCAGTATTTAGTCATGATGGACAATTTTATGATGCTATTATTGTCCAGAGTTAGATCTTTTGAAAAATTTAAGATACAAATAATACCAAACAACAAAAAAGATACAATGAATATAGTTTATAAAGAAATTCTATAATAATAATAATATACAAATTTATTGAAACTTTCAATTGTTTATCATTTTTTTTGTTTTGAGTGAAATATTTGTAGTTTTCCTGCGTATGAAAATATCTTGCGTATATCTATAAATGTTATTAAAACTAAAGAAATTAAATAACTTTCCATTTTACGTTTTTTTCTAAACATTAATTGCACATTATTATAACGATATTATTTACATTTTAGATTCTGAGCGGAGCGATGAATGTATATATTGATTTTACAATGGTGTGTGGTTTTTTGTGTATATTATCACCTTTTGGGGCAGTAAAACTCCCTCAATTTTCTTCAACAGTATCTTTTCTGATAGAAAAGTGAATTTAGTTGGTACTTTGGGGGTTCAAAAGTAAAAAATTCTTAATAGTTTTCAAATGTGCAGGGAAAAACAAAAGAAAAATTAAGAAAAAAATGGGAATTTTTACGCAAAATCGGTTTTCAGAAAGACCTATCTTGGATTTTGGTATAACTCTAAAACAAATGACTGCAGATACATGACATTTTCACTGGTTGTTCATTTTCTTGAGACGATAAAATTAAAAAAATATTTTGAATTGTTTTGAACTGTTTACGGACATACTCAGTTTCCAATTTTTTTAGGTTTGAATGTCAATTAAATTTTATTTGTTGGGTAAAAAAGCTTGAAAATTTAATACAAGGATCCTAATATATTGTTTCATTGACTTTTGAAAAAAATTAAAAATCTATATACTTGAAATTTATATTATATGTTTATTTTATAAATGCCTATACTTGATAACATTTTCAAAATATTTTGCTTCGTTTTGAGCTATTAACGGACATATTCTTTTTACAGTTTTTTTAGTTTTTTTTTCAATAAATACCAATAAAATGTTATTCGTTGGGTCAAAAAGCTTGAAAATTTAATACAATACCTAACATAATATATTATTACAAGAGTAGTAGAAAAATATTTAAAAAAAATAGGCACAATTTTTTTTTATAAGCATTTCAAGTTCAATTTTTGACAACATTTATCAAATTTTAAATTTTTAAATATTTTTTTTTTACTGTAACCCAGCAGTGACGGGGGATTTAGCTATAGTATATCTTATATAAGTATAGTGACTAATAACGAATACCAATTGGTCATCAATCACGGCGGGTCATGGTGAAACTTTAAACTGCCAATCCACACACACAGAAATCAATATATTATATTATACGTATTATTATAACTATATAACGGCTAACGGGTGACGTTTCAACTGTCGTTAAACGCGTAATTGAATTGTCTCTCCTTTTAAAATGCGCATCCGACCTATATGCGAGTGGTTCCCCGATTATCAGAAATTATTTTTACTTTTGTTTTTCCAAAAACAATTTTCAAACGAAAAGCTATTTGTTTTGTTTTGTACTCATTTCTGGGCTGATTAATTCGTTTATTTTCAACACTAATCGTTTTCTTTTGTTTTTCAAAACTGCCGTTAAGCCGTATATTGACAAAACAATTAGTCATATTTTTTTTGTTAACAGATAATCTTTTTTGAGACGCTATTAGTTATGTTTACTGATAAGTGAAAACAATATCCCATTATCGAGTTTACCTACAGATGGAGGTTTTTGAAATTAATATTAAATCATATATTATCATAGGATAATGTTTATCTTCACGCATAAGCCATATTTATAGGTGGATACGTATTATATACAGAGTGATCCATTTAAGTGGGTAGGTACACTAATTATTTAGAAAAGTATTAACTTTATTTTGAATTTTTTTTTTTAAGCTTTTAAATTTATGCTCTTTTAAAACTGTATAGTATTTAAATTTTTTTTACCCCTATATTTTTTGGGGAAACCACTATCAACTTTTGATTTTTAAATGTTGAGTCGGTACTTACTGCTGTACATTTTTTCATTTATAAAGACCAGGAGCTATAACTAATAAATTCGGGTAAACGGAAAATTGGTACGGTGATTGTGTTTTGAACAAAAGAAATGAAATAGGCGGAATATTGGTACTATAAAATATTTTATTTTCAGTGGTTTAAAAAATTAAATTAAAATAAATTTATGTTCACAATTAATATTAATAATATAGTAAAAAAATATGCCGAAAATTAAATTAAATATATATTCATAATAGTAATATGATAGTCGAAAAATGTGTCCAAAATTAAATAATTCATAATAATTCAAAATTAAATATAAATTCACAATAATTTACAATGGTTCATAATAGTTCAAAATTAAATATAAATTCACAATAGTTTCCCTATGATATTTAAAAAAATGTCCATTGTAATTTCTTTATTTACGTAACTGGTAATAGTTTCATGAAGTTTATATTGAAGGGAAGATTAGATTAATACTTCCCTACAATTTCATGCAGTACTTATCTAATTTAAGATTGTTTTTTTCATAGTTTAAGAAACCCTGGTTTTTAACGACCGTACCAATATTCCACGTTCAAAACAACCGTACCAATTTTCCGACAATCATAAATTCGATACCGTTCGACCTAAGGTAAGATTAAATATATTGATAATTGTTGGACTTTGTACCTGTATAATTAAATTTCCTATTATACCTATAGGTATAGGGTATAAGATAATTTGACCATTAAAGCTACGCCTTCTATAACACCTCCTTCAACCACCAATACTTTGAGAAGCTGTATCTCGAAAACGAATCAACGAAAAATAAAAATTTAATGCACAAATTCATAAAAAAATAGTTTTATTAATTCATGACTTTTTTATTATATGATGTTAACATTTGAAGATCAAAAGTTGATAGTGGTTTTACCAATAAATATAAGGGTGAAAAAATTTAAATATTATACATTTTTGAAAAAGTATAAATCTATAAGTTTAAAAAAAAAATTAGAAAAAAGTTAATACTTTTCGAAATAATTAGTGTACCCACTTAAATGGATCACTCTGTATATATATTATATTGTAGTTCATAAATTGAGTTGTACTAATAATCTTTAGATAGTGCCTATTGCCCAATAATAATTTACCATTATACTAAATCAGTTTATATACACGATAATCGATTATACAGTATTTCAAGTATTTGTTCAGTTTTATGTTATAGGCGAATCATTCGATACACAAATAAAAAAAAAATAGAAACAAAGTGTTGTTAATTCTTTCAAATACAAAAATTCCATAAAAATATATAAAACTATTAAAGTGCCATTTAACAAATATTATACGACCGTTAGCGACAATAATAATGTGTCGACGTGTGCGATGAATTACGTTCCGTATGACTTCGCACTACAATATTTATGACATCAGATTTAAGTTTGTCTTTTTGGGTTCTTTATTGTCACTGGCTTTACTATGTACTTTTTTATATTTTGAACTACTTAGAAGTTACTGAAGTTAGTCTGGCATAAAAGTTAATCGCAATAATATATTACTTTGGGATTAATAAAAAATCTATGTAATTTAGTTTTGTGAAATTTTCATCATGATATTCAATGTTTTCGTTGATATAATATTTTGAAGAAAGTTGTGCGTTTTTCTACCATTTAAAGAATAATTTAGTATAAAAATTTAACATATTACATAATATTTGTATAGGATACTAACAAAGTAATAACATTTTTTAAACGGTTGTTTCAGGTTTTTTTTTTTATCGTAAATTTCTTATCCACGGACCATTAACAATCCGCTTTCTGCGGCGACAAAATGAACCCAGTCAATCGACCGCCACTACAAGTGCAACAGCATTTTTAACGAAAGAAAATCGCTTGAAAATTATTGATCAACTGCGAAAACTCAAGGTGACGTGTGTGTTTTATACTGAAAACGAACCCACCATCGCCGTGGTTCGACCATGCCACCGTCGCCACTGCTGTTGATGGTATTGACGATACTGCCGCCACTGCTGGTGCTGTTGTTCTGTAACGCTGCCGCAGTAAGCTCTCAGTTGGCATGGACACAAATCTACGTCGGTTCTAACAGTAAGTCCGTTATTACAATATTTTTGTTCGATAATACCCGCAGAGTGGTGCCTATTGACGTACCTATAGGTATAGTTACCAGTAAGACGTATAAATGTATTATACTATTATTATGTCTCTATATTGTCACATAATATGTGGCTTGGCACACATCTCACCTGTAAGAACGTTTTTATTTTTTTAGTCCGATTGAACGATATTTTATACAGTTTTTGTATAATATAGGATTTAACAATGGTATAATTATTGGTTTAACCTGAAGACTTGATGGGAGAGTCCGCTGCCCATTGACGACACTACTGTAATGTGGTTGTAGGGCTATAAGAGAAGTAGGACACCATTCTATGTTAAGTCTTTTGGGTGGGTTACCGTCTATTTGTGGTTTGGTTAGATTTTTTGCTAGGATGAGTTATTGCAGCTCGTGTGAGTTTTGGTAATGCGTGTATGATTTGATATCGGTTTCTAATACTGTGTTCATTCTTAGGCTAGAGGGATGTATTTGATTATATATTATATAAAAGGAGACTTTTGTTATTAAACGATAGATTTTGTTTTAGGTTATTTGTATTTTGTTTAGGTTTGATTTTTTTGAGGAGCCCCAAATTGGTTTTAGAAAAGTTTTGTAAAGTTTTAATTTAATGTGGAGTGAAAGTTTTGATTTTGTGTTAAGAAAATATTTAAGGATACGAAGATGAGAATTTAGTTTGAGTCTGATGTGGTTATATAGGGGGAGAGGTACATTTTTGTTGAAATGTATTCCGAGATATTTCGTGTTAGTGAGGTTTAGTATATTGTTAAATATATAATTTGGTGGAAAAATTCGTGTTTGAGATGTGGCTAGATTTACTTTCTTTAATTTAAATTTCAAGTTTTGATACGAGGTTATTCAATACGAAAAATATTAGATGGTTGGATTTTCGTGAACTGAGAGATATGATTTATCGTTAGCGTATTCAGCGACAAAAGTGTTGAATGTGGGTTGATGTGCTATGTAGATGTTGAATAGGATAGGAGCTGTTATGGCACCTTAAAAATCTCCGGATTCCATGTAATAACATTTAAATTAATAAACATAAGCAAATAAAATTTGGAAACATTAAAGAATACGGAAATTTCATCCAACCAGGCTGAAAAACTAAAATTATTAAGATTTCGTAAATAGTTTTGTCTTTGTGCAATGCGTATATTATAATGTCATATTATGAGTCAATTATAATACATATTTTATACGCATTATACGTAATTACGATGGTATCTGCAACTATTATTTTGGTCGTTTATGACAAATTGTACTCAGTACGATAGCCGGTAGAAATACTACTCCCACTAAAATGATAATTATATTGTATTCATTTACTTACAGTTAAAATAGTTGTATTAAACAAATCATGTAAGTACACAAGATATAACGGTTTTATTTTGTTTTATATGTGTTCTAATGATTTTATTCTTGAAATATATATAATAATAGTATATTATATATTTAATAAATAATATAAAATCAGCCATAATGTTTATTAATTATTATTGTAATAAATATTTTAATATTATAGTATTATTTAATACCAGTTTTACGTTTAATGTATATATTTGTTTTATTCTTTGGTAATAATATTGCATTTCGAAGTTGGATATTTGAGACACCGAACTAATTGAAAACGCTTATTATATTACAACTGCAGTGTAACAAAGATCAACATTTACCATCCACCCACCAACCGACCTTTAAGTTATAACCAGTTACCACTGTCATATTTTATACTACTTCATCAAATATTATGCTAACTATAGGCACTCATAAAACTACCTAATGATATGTGCCATGCACTCATGCATAAAACCAACTTCTAATGTAGAAAGCTATTCTCAAGCAACGTAAAATTTATCAGTCAAATAACCACATTCTGAATAAATAAACACACAACTCCTCCCCACCCCTTCCATGGACAAACCAATGCATTTTATGTTTAGTCTCCCCTATCCAGTAAATTTTTTTTAGTTACATTTTTAGAATATATGTTGTGCACCAGAAATATAATAGGCTACAGCCCCCCTGTATAAACTCATCACGCTACGTCTATGTTTATATCTGTATTTTGTATTATGCTATCAGTTTTAATTTGTTGTTTTATATTATTAACATAATATTATCTTGTAATTTTGAGCTATAATGACATTTTGGTTGAAATCTAGATAAAAAAAACATCATTAAACAACTAAAAGTACTTAAATTAAGGACATTAAGGCAGTATAGATAAGTGGGCACTAATTGTCTGTAAGCATTGTCAATTTATGTGTCACATAAGAAATTGTTTAACATTTTTTATGTGACACATACATTGACTATGCATACGGGCATAAGTAATTTATAATAACTGATCTAAAAATCTACTAATAATATGAATTTATTATTTTAGGTACAATAAATATCTCGTAATTTTGATTTTTGACATTTTATATATAAATATGGTTCAATGGTTGATTGTATCGTATATAATATATGTAACAGTTATGTTACATTAGTTTTTATTCGATTTTAAAAGTTTATATTTATGAAATATAATAGCAAACAATAATTTAAATATTAAATTCAAAACCTTCTTTATTCTTATTAAAATACATTCAGACAATCAGGTATTTTAATAATTCCAGGGGCTGTGCTCTTCTAAGTTGTATTTCTAAACAATTGTATGCTGTTGAAAACAAAATTATAAAAAAAAAATCATATTATAATGTCGACATTTTCTAGAAATTATTATCCCCCCCCCCTCAACCATGTCACTGGAGCTGCCCCTCAATAATTCTATAATAAACTAAACGAATTTTAATGAACTATTATTATACATTTTTACAAAGTGCATATCTATTGCATTTATAATTTATATAGTAGATATTTTATATCATAATTTAAATATTTGTGAATTATTGTGAGTGTCCACAATTATTATCATTTATATGTTATTTATTAATATACCTTTTGGTATATCATGCTGATGGTTTAAGTTGGAATATTTTAGACAGTAGTATTAGCCTTTCATTAATAGGTTATAAATATACTTACAGTTATCATACTATGTTAAATGTATTTCAAAATCATCTTCTGCCAACTTTGTTAAATACGACTAACAGTTTATTTTATATAAAAAGCGTATCATTTTCTTATTAATTAAACGTAAAAATATAGATTTATACCACTGACATTATTTGTATTAAATTTTAATGTCTGGAGTTTATAAACAGTACGGAAATACTGTAAAACATGAGAAATATTCAAACATATATAAAAAAAAATGCATATTTATAAAATTTTGGATGAGAGGAAATTTGTGGTACACTAGTTATTTGTAGCCAGTGATGTAAAAATACCGTATTTTATTTTTCAATTTTATAATACAGTATTTTACAAAAAGCGTGTGGTGTTTACATAATTGTTAAAGATATAGCTACTGCCTACCAGATTGTAAAAAGAATGTAAGATCAATAATATTGTAGTTTATTGATGAATATTGATGCATTTCGATTATTAAATTATGTAATGACTAATGACAGTCTGGTATTACTGTATTAGTGTATTACTGTAATACCTAATAAGTAATAACACTAATAATTAATAGTAAATATATGGTTCTAAGTTTTGAATATTAGGTTTAATATTTGCAGTAATTTTAATTAGTACCTATGTAATTATTTATTTAGGAAGTGTTTACTGTAGCTACTGGCTACACAACTAGTAAGTCTAGACCCCAAATATTATAGTGCTAATAAAAACAAACTTTTAACAAAAAAAGAAAACAACTTTATTGTAAAATACAAAAACATAAATTAATAACTTTTTTAAACATTTCTCAGGAACTTTTGAAACAATTTATTAGAAAAATATTAATAACTAAATATAAAATATAAAATAACCATTTGTTCTTCTTTTTAATAAAAAATTATAATTGTAAACTGTTTAATAATAAAATAAATTGTAAATAATATTTATTTTTAATCCTTTTTATGTTTGATATTTACAGCCTAAAAAATTGATTATGTTTCATCAGGATCAATTTCTATATCTTCTTCTAGAACTCATCTTCTGCGCCTTCGAAATTATTATTTTTAGAACATTCTAAATCTTCCCCATCATAAATATCATGACTCTTTTCGTTTTTCAATATTTCCAAAATAATACTTAATAAAAAAATTGTAAACAAAATTTTTGCTTTGATGGTCGACCCATAGTAAAAAGAAACAGTAATTATTATACTATTTATATTATACAATTTACATCACTGTTTGTACCTAAGTGCTGTATAAAATGTTAAAATGTTAAATTGATTAATACTATTTGGAATAATGAGTGTTCAATGTTAAGTGGAACCAGGATTGGGGCCCAGAAATCACCGAGCACAATAATTTTACCGGCCCATATAACTTACAGGATTTTAGTGTTATATAATATTCTTAGTGCGGTAGCTCGCCGGTCTAATTTGGATCTGGGTGGCTGAGCGAGACACATCGACTTACTGTACACCAAATATGATATAACAGGTATTAGGTTTAATTATTTATAGGTAGTATAATAATACCCAATCGAATGATAACTTAATAATTCTAAAATTATTATGATTTTCGTTTGCAATTGTACGAAACTGGAGTGTTGAATACAAAATTTCTAATGTAAAATCGGAGCTAACAATAAAAACATCTATTTTTGTGTTTTTTCGTTTCACTTAATATTTATTATTATGTAGCGACTATACTTTTATTATAGAAAACGGGAAATTTTGTTTATTGTAAAATTATGAAAACAAGTTTTATTCTAATTTATAATATTTATTATAGATTATCTGCATATTGTGTTAAAAATGATAATACTATCATCTTATTTAAAAACTTGTTGATACTCTTTGTTCTTGACTTACAAAATAGGTGCACATAAAATATAAGAAATGTTCAAAAGTCCAAACATTTAAGATGTTGGCCTATTCTTACCTATATACCATAAACTTGGACGTAATTCAACTGATTTCAATGTATTATACTTGGTTATTTGACTGTTGCAGTTTCATTTAATTTTTGTTTGTCTCCTTTTTTCTGTATATATGGTATGCTAAGCTTAGTGATAGAAAGAGGTTTTTTCAACCACTGCTCTGTCGTCAATTAAATTAAAAACAAAAAAGGAAACATTACGCGTTAGTGGTTACAAGTTAATGCACTCAACCTGTCACCCTCAATGTCGAGTTTTAATTCCGGTCGTCACGTACGTCAAGTCAGCACCACCCTTATTCCGGATATCATCGTAAATTATTAACCTACACTGCCCGGGTACGGGTTTTCATTATTATTTAAATACATTGCAATCTCTTGTTTATGATGATACCATCGGAAAGCATTATCGCTATTTTATTATTCAATAGAAATTATAATGGAATAGTAGGTAGGTAAGTAGGTACAGTTAACTCTTATTAACTCTATAGGAACTTTTGTAATTTGGTATTTAAATTCTATACTTTAATTTTTTCATTATTTTTCCATTATATAATCGGAGTAATGCAATAGTAAGGTCAGTACTACTTTCTACGTGAGACTTGTAGAATAATTTTTGTTATGTAAATTGATACAAATCTTACAGGTTTGTACTTATATTGATGATATTTCGGTAACTATTAATATTTATAAATTTAAAAAAAATATATATTATATAATAAATGTATCCCCACTAATAGAGGGTGATTCACCAAGGATATGTTCACTCCCATTTTCCTTTATTAGTACCTAAATTAATTTAAATTCTGCTTTTTGGAACTTTTAAATAAGTATACTTAGGAGCTATAATTTTAAACACTTAATTTGTTATACAATTTTAGGAGTGTCTTGTGGTGATATCAACTCATTTTAGATTCTGAGTGGAGCGATCAATACAATTTTACAAGTGTTTTTTTTTTATTTAAAGATTTATTTCGTTTATACAGTTTATACTTTATACTTTAAACAAGGAAGAGATATATGGGTTTTGAAAACATGGTGAATTATAAAATGATGTATAAAAAAATAAGTATAATGTAAAATAATCTTTCAAGCTTGAACATGATTCAATTGTATGGTTTCACATTCATAATAAGAAAAAAAGGATGCGATTATCAACAACTTATACCTATATATATATATTTAATTAAAGCAAATATGGGAATATATTATAATAATACTACGTTTTTTGACTACTTCCTTTGCAGTAGACAAAGCCATATTATACACTAAGACTTTCCACATATTCATCACACAATTCTAATACGGCTTACACAACTCAACGGACGGCGGTCGTTTCAGCGATAAGAAAGCGGTCGGTACGGTAAAATAAATAAAACGCCGACCGTAGATATCCACGGCTCTCGAACTGAGCTCTAGCTAGTTAATCTGAGGTCCGTGGTTTTATCCGCTAGACATCAATCCCGGGAGTCTTCTCGCCATCATATAGTGTCGGCCCGACGGTGCGATGTACAATGCCACTGCCCGACTGCGCGTCGCTTTGTGGTGTCTGTCTTCTGCTCAAGTCCGTCCCTGTTCGTCGTCTGTTTATAAAAATGGCTATGTAGCGTGATGTTACTGATGTTATATGTATTATTTTTTATTCGTCGTTGTTCCATAGATATATGCGTTGCGTTTAAATTTCCACCTAAATAATTCGTTGGGGACGCTCCTTTTTCAAAAAATGTTTCCACTTCCCCTGTATACAAGGTTGAAAATTGTTGCTTGATAGCCAAAATCGCGTTATCCTCGTGCTCTGTGATGAATGTATCAAATTTACAAGACATATACATATCTGATGTATCTGCATGCAGTGGAGATACTTTTTTTAAAATGAAAATCACCCATTTTTCTATACATTATTAATCTGATGACTTTTTTGAAAATTTCGATGCGTCTTAAATCTTAATCAATATTCAAACGAGTATAACGAATGCCAAAAAAAAAGTAAAACGAATAGCATAACAATGGAAATATATATTATTAATTATTATAAATTATACAATTGAATATTTATAATTACATTAGTATACCATAAATACGTATGTATAAATGTGTAATGTAGGTACACTGCGTGTAATGTATTATACTGGCATTATTTATGTCAGTATACTACCTACGTCTTATATATTAAGAATCTTGAAAAACGTTTAGATACAAATATAAAATTTAAATGTCTGTGAAATATATTGTTATGTAGTGCATTAAGTTCATAAAATCAAAAATAATTTGTAGATAAGAATTAATATAATGTTATTATTATTATGAAAGTCTGTATACAAAAATAACATAACATTTTAAATATGTTGAGTGATCTGCATTACCTACAAGTCATACTATCTAAATGACAATATAAAATCAGTAACTACCCACGAAATACAAAAAGTGAAATAACTAATAGAAGGAAAGGAATGATAATAACTTTTGGATTCAAAAAGGATGGCACACGTATTAAAATTAAATATTTTTTATATATTTTTTCCCTTTGGGTTAACCATAAAAAGGTAAACACATTATCGAGTGTGGAATCTGAAGTAAACAGTGAGTTGGAGGAGAGGTAAAGTTAATCATGTGCATCTGTCACTTTCAGGAAACTTTTCGATTGTATTTATTTTTGAAAGATAAGAGATTTAGTTTCCTATTTTAAATGATTATAGTATAGATAAGTTGAGCAACCAGGTAATATAAGGGTTTTTAGGATAGTTTAAATGTTTGTAACTACTTTACGTGTTTCTGTAAATAAGTCGTCTAAGTCACAAATCCGTAAACGCTGCGTATAGTTAAAAACTATCCATATACTTAATCATATATGCATGGATTAGAGAGGGCTAAGAACTCTAAAGCCTATCCAGACTTGACTAAGCCCTTTTGAAAAATCTAAATTCTGTTCTATCTACTATGTAAAACAGTTTTTAGATTCAAATATATAGCAAGGCAATAGGGATTTATCAGTTTTACAATTGTTTTTATTTTACACTTTTTTCTTTGACAAAAGGAGTGTTCAAAAATGTCTAATAGTCCCACCTATCAAAATTAATTCTTGTTTGAACGTAACTCAAGGCCTAAGGAGTAAATTTTTAGATTTTATAAGTAGTTTCTCTAAGCACAAGAAAAAAACTACTGTAAACTTGTGAAAAATAGGTACCAATTAAAGAAATCTCAACAATCATTAATTTAAACTGGCTTCACTTTAAAATATAAAACTAATGCATCACTGTTTTGTGCTAAGGTGAGTGTTTGCATGTAATTTTGCTCTTTGCCCTTTTGAAATTATTGTTAATTATGTTTTGCTATTTTGAATTTGAGTTTTGTTCATAGCAGCAAAAAAAATTGAGATTTTTTAATACAATTTTGATAGGCAGTTTACCTAGGTATATAATAATATAATAATCCATATATTTCAATATTTTAGGTATAAATATTTAGTATTAAAACCGAGTTGTGTGTATAGTGTTCTTTGCAGCTTATAACAATAACATTTTAGGGAAGTGTAGAAAAAAAGTACCTTATCGTGGTTATTACAGACAATTTATTATTTATTAACTATTATTATTAAAAATAATAAATTAATAATGTACTTACCTACCTTAAATTCATATGATCATAAAATGTTACAAATATAAAATAATGTACTTATGTATGATACTGTAAAGATGCATGCGTTTAATGTGTATTTTCTACGTTTATACTTTATAGGTACATTACATTACGCAGTATCAATAACAATTTTACTTATAATGTTACTTATAGCCTTATAGGTACTGCGACGAGAAACTATATTAATTATTCATTCTGATAATACGTCCGAATGGTTGTACAAAGTGTAGGTATATTAATATATTAATATATTATTATAGTTAAACGGGTAATTAGGATTCAAATTTACCAATCATCAGACATCAGCTTTACTATGACGTATATGCACCACGAATGTTGGTTTCAATTTCATATTAGTATCTATTTATTATACTTGGTATACTTGGACGGTATGTTTTAATATTAGGCGTATTATAATCATGTATTATGATTTATAATTTTAGTACACAAAGGAGCATCGTAAATTCTTAAGTTTATTAAAATTCGCACTTCAAAACAGCGGGGCTTATAATAAATTTTTGAACCGTGGGGCCCAGGGCAACTGCTATACTATTTCACCCCTCCCCCCTTGCGCCATTCTACGCCCACGGTTCAATGGATAATCCGGAACACTGCATATTATTACGAACAAAATACTTAGAACCCAATCAATCGATAAAGCTGCTGGTAAATCTGGTTTCGGTTAATTTCATTTAATTTGGATAGAAACTTCTCTGCCTATAACCTAATAACTTCTCCCGATTTGTCTGAAATAAACGTCATCTACAGTTCATAAATAATTTATATTTATTTTAATGACATCATTTTGTTGCTATAAAAATGCATACAACTGCTTTATATACAACAGTCATCATTTGTGGAGATATAATTTTACCGAGGCCCATTATTCAATATTTGCTAGCTGCGGTAGCCCCAAAAAAAGTTCAGGGGCAGCATATGCTCCCTCTGTTATACCCGAGTGCACGCTTACATATACAAATAAACATGACTAAATAAATAGTGCGCCTAAAGGTTAATGGGTACCTACCTACATGGCTACTAGCATAATATAAGTACAACTGATTTAACAATTTTAAAAACTTTGAAAATTAGAATACAATATTTTTTTTTAATGTTGACAACGATTCACATTAACGCTAGTTTCACACGGAACGGTTTCAATTAAAAATCACTGCGGTTAATCGCCTAAAATTAAACAAATAATATGTAACTATATGGTTACGTGTTCACACTAGAAAACCCGCGCAGCCAAAAATCACGTCCAACCGCCTTCCATCGCTGCTGTTCAATTTTTCAGCGGTCGATCGCTAAAATTAAACTGCCCAATTCCAACGATACTGTCCAGACGCAAGTTATTCAATATTCTTCTTAAGTAATAACGTTTTTCCCAATATTTCCACGATCCGGTATGGTCTAGTGGCTAGGATACCTGGCTCTCACCCAGGAGGCTCGGGTTCGATTCCCGGTACCGGAATAATTTTTTTTCTAGATATCTATCAAAACATATTTTTTTGACATATTTTGCTTAAAATTGGTTCTCATAACTCATTTATTCCAGTTCGATTAAAGCAAATATTTTAAACATTTAAAAAAAAAAATTATCAGAAATCAAAGAAGTATAATGAGGATGTCAGCGAACTACATGGACAAACCGAGTTTATGCAAAATCATTTTTTCTGTTTGTTAGTAATCTTAGAGTAAAATCACTCATTACAAAAAAGATAGAAAATAACATTTTTGAGGGAATGACATATCGATTTTATATTTTATTGTTATTTGACTTTGTATTCGACTTTCAAAATAATCAAAAAAATTGTGTACATTTAAATGATGTTTAAATTGTTTTGAGATAATATTTAGACATATTGATATGAATGATATGTTATTCTCTCAAAAATAGTATTCTCTATCTTTTTTGTAATGGGCGACTTTACTCTGAGATTCCTTTAAAACATAGAAAAAATGATTCTGTGTAAATCCGTTTTGTCTATGTTGCGCGTGGGCCAGAGAGAGAAAACAAATAGTGCGCTGACATCCTCTTAAAATATAAATTGTATCAATTACATGCATCATTAAAACTCACAACCGGTTCTACGAAAATGCAACAATAATAATAATAATATTATTTTCGTTTGTGAAATTTACAAATAACACGTTGTTAAGCAAACTAATAGGAATATTAATTAATTACGAAAATAAACATGTAATTGGTGCTGTAACAATAATAATAATAATAAAAAAATATCTATACCTATGTATAGTGATTACATATTATTATTATTTACTATTTACAAATTAAAATTATATCTTTTAATGTCAAAATATCACATTAATATTACTAGGTAAGGTAAATATGTAATTTTGATACATAAACTCAAAGCTGCAGTCATGATAATATTATGTCATCAATAAATTACCATAATTTTTAATTTTGCCTATATTTTGCATAACCTATTTTGTGTTTAGTGTTTACAATATGTACACCTATATCAGTATCGATTGGTGATTAATCATTATATTTGAATTAATAATAATTATGATTATCATAAATCAATACTCTGCGAGTCATTACCAAAGTAATAGGTTTAACTAAAAAATTAAATATTTTTATTTCTGCAAATTGATTTGTTTACATTCATTTTTAAAAGATTTAATTTTTTAGTCTACGGGTTTTGTAATTAAAATTGTATTTTCAGTATTCAGTTATTGGTTTAAGATATTATATATTTATTACTTATTATTATAAATATAATCTAAATATGTATAGTAAAATGATGATAATATTGCCTCTTGCTGTGATTATTAATAATTGTATTTTAGAAAAGGTATGTAAGATGTGTTTCCAGTTTCCACAGTTAGATATTATATTGTGTAAGTATTATCGATATAATACTACAGTCTCTGTATAGTGGTGATCTGAATGGTCATAAATGAAATCAGAGGCATTTGATATTGGTCCAACATCTTATACACGGGTACAGTAACCAACTTATCGGGAGGCAATTTGTTACTTTTTTTGTCCCGATTTCTATAGCACTTTAATGCAGGTACTCGAAACCATCTCTATACAAGGCATTTCAGGGTTTTCACGGATACGAAAATAAAAATAAAACTGAATAAAATGGTTGCTGGTCAAAAATAATAATAACCATTCGTCGATTTTCAGGTCATGTTTATGTAATATGTATGAGGCCACGCTTTGAATTAGGTTGATTGTCATATTATTATAAGAATATATTCACTGCACTTCACGTAACAAAACATCAAAATTAGATAATATTTGAATAACTTGTGGGTTTGGAATATCATTAGTTATTACCTACTCATACAGACATACGCGTGATTTTATATTATAGTATATTATTATATATAATATTGTATACAGGTTGCATACGAAATAAATCCCTGTGAGAATAAAGTTTAAAATTTTGTTCGTTAGAGACGTTGGTGTATTATAGTGATTTATACGTATGGGGCAGGTATGATAAGAATAAATTGTTGTTTGGAAATTGCAGACTGTGAATTGGTCGGAAATTACATTTTTTCATTATTACTTTTCATCTTCACATAAATCGTTATGTGAATACATGTGGTCCACCTATATTTCACATTATGACATTTAAAACAGAACGCGAATCTCTGTAATAGGTATACAATATTAGCCATGTCACATATTTTACTTAGTATATTTTCTTTAAATTCAATGATAGGCGTTTCTTTATGGTTTGAGCTTATCACATATTATGTTACAAAACGAAAAAAAAGAAACTTTTCACCACCTTTTCACTTAGGTATAAGTTTTATTTATTTAAAAAATTTAACCAGCCACAATAATTATTTCATCCTGTCAACATGCTTATTTGTTCTAATTCCTTACAGTGGCCCTTTTAGGGTCATATAAAATGTCCACCACACAGCTATTATATTATTGAATTCAAATTTAAAACCACCCATTTAACAGTGGCAAAAAAAAGTATATATGAACTATCTTCAATAACTGCGTAGTGCGTATACCTTTAAGAGATCATAGAAAAGTGTCAAAATAGATAATACAACTAGATGGGATGAACTATGCTTATGATCAGTTGGAACATATGCACTATACATTATAGGTACCTATCTGGTGACTTCTTTTGAGCGGATTATTCGGACTGCGGTAGAACCACTATCGTTGATGACCTCGGAAACGGTATAATCTTTAAAATGTATCATGTTGTATTTGCTGATCTATATAAGATAGACGAACCGGAACTATGTCTGAGGAAACAAAAATACTAAGTTAAGCATTGCTTTAATTTAATTGTTTTAAATTGCAAATAGTCAATTATTGGAAGACAAAGTGTTTATCGAGCAATAACCGTTTCCACCGGAAGGCATGAAGTGTTATACTGCTGCAATTACTAACATATATAAGTATTATTCACTGAGGTGTTTAATATAATTACATCATTTTTTCACATTGATCATTTATCAATCATCAGTTATCATCAATGATTTTTAGAAATTAAAGAGATATGTCTATTAAACATTTCCAACTTTCCGAGTATAGTTTGTACTATATTATAATTTGTATATTATTATGTATACACATACGATATATATATATAAATTACGCATAGGTACACGATATAATATAATATGCTCGGAAGACTGTATATTTGTAATACGATATATTATGGCCAGGCCACAATGGCCAGCACGATTGGTACGACTTTAATACCTGTAGAATAGTGGAATGACACGACCAATAGCATCACAATAATAACGTTACATTATTTCCGCCACGTGCCCGGAGAATCAAACAACAACAACAACAACTACGACGATCGCACCTCACGTACATCGATCATTAGTCCGGAACATACGCGTCGCGTGCGGCCATGCAATATTCACGAGGTGTATTCGCATATAGCAGCCGAGCGGTCCCCGAAACATTCGAAAACCCTTTTCATCCGCGACCGGCAAAAGTAGCGATGGCCCGTCCTCGGAACGACGTAGATTTGTCAAAAAAAAAAAACGGGTAGGGTACAGTGTCTCACACGCCGATATCGCGGCAAGACTTTATAACACACACACGATACGAGAGGGATACGACGATATTATTATCATTATCATGTTCGGCGTGTCGTACATCGTAATAAAACGTCCACCGCCGACGTGCATAATATACCTGTATATGTATATGTGGAAATAATATTTATACGTACTACACGTACACGCGTGTTTGCGCATGTCGGACCAACGGATTTCTTTTCTTACTTTTTTTTTTTTGTTTCGTTTCGCGCGATGTTTCGTGCTCTCGTTTATTTACATAGTACGTTTATTATCTCGCAGCACGTTTTTCGTAGACGGCGGCATTGGCTGTAGCGGGAATAATAATAATAATAATATAATCATGACGAAAAAAAAAAAATGCTACGGAAAAATATTATACAGTTCCGCCCTGCGATTCGACAGAGCACGTGTCGTGTCTCCGCTCTGCCGCCCGTGTCTGATATGCGACCCTCAGCTCGACTTTGGACTAGGCGTAAACGCTTCGCGGATCACACGCCACTTGACAACCGGCCGCCGCCGCGTACGTGATTTTACCGACGTTTCTCGCCGGGCGCATTATTATAATAATATTATTGTCCCGCCGGCTTGAACGTCTTTTCTCCGTCTCCGTCTCTCTCAGTCCTACCCTGTCTCTCGGCCTTTCTTCCGCTCGTATATTTCCCGTGCGATAAATAATCCGCGACTTTATTAAATAACATAATACGCGCGCAAACAAAATATATATACGCATAACCTGATATACCGTGCAGCAACCAATCCCGTTCCCGTGTAAACACGAGTGCTTGGGTACTTCCCGCTTGCAAACACTCAGCTTTTGATGTTCGACACCGTCCTCGATGGCCTCTCTCACTGCAAATATTTTTCTTCGGACGAGTTCTATATTTTAGTACCCTTACAATTAATCTGAACCTCAATTCATTATAATTTTAAATGTCGTCCCGTAATCGGTCAAATTATTATTATTTTATTATAATGATCCACATATTTTTGTAAATTGAAATACCTGTATGATAACCGTAGCGATGTGTGTAACTAAATAGCCTAACTATAATACGCCGAGTGATTGTAATTTTTTTATATTGAAAAGTGTTAAAAAAAAAAAATATTATTATTAATTTATTACAATTACAAGGCAATAGATAAATATACCTACTGTATAGGGTCAAAGTTGGAACATAAAGTAGTACCGAGTGCATATGTGCATTGTAAGAGTCTTAATATGTAAAAATCATTTAATAGGTACGTGTGTAATGTGTATGCGTATAAAACAGTTTATATAAAACAATACAACTTTAAAACTCCCGACGATTTTAGGTCTAGTCGCGCTCATGTAATATATATAAATAATTGTATTTATAAGTATAATATGTTATTCAAATTAAAAAATTGTCATGGTATGGAACAATTTATTTCATGTTTTTAAATCAATAAACAAATGTACCTATATATTATACGGCTATACGGTTATCTATATGCTTTTCAAATATGTCCAAAATCTCGCGGAAAATCATTGCAGGATTATGTTTTACGGTCCTCTCATTCCGCAGTTTATATTTTTTGTGATAATTTCCTATTTTTTACGACGTCATAAACATTCCACACATGTTTACTGTTTATATTAGTTTTCGTATTTATACAGAAATAGTTTCACGGTATATGAACGAAACAAAACGCTCAACATAATTCCAATCATTGTTCAGCATGATCAAAATATCAAATACAATATGTATACTATTCAGATTACAGTTTATAATGTTTGCCCTAAAGGTCTACAATTGAGCGATTCAAATAGCTATATAAAAGTATATAACATTCAAAATTATACACGTATTGTGATGCGTGCGTGTTTAATGCTTAAAATGTTGTAATTATTGACGAACGACTAATACGAGTAATTAAATCTTCACGGGTATCCATAGTTAATAAAAATTTGATACCGATGGGATTACAATGGAATATTTACGAGGAAAAACACAACCCCATGTGAACGCATATTTGAACTGTTGTATGCAGACAGAATTCGTCATGCTTCAAATAATACGAATATTTGTTAACGAATCATATTTTTACCAATTCTGCGAACACCGTAAATAATCGTATATCCACTCCATATGAGTTTATATCACTGGCCACTGCATATTCCCACGATCGGTGCATACTATTTTTGCGTTCAAAATTATTATCAGTAGGTGAGCTGCGTCCTGCAAAAATATTCAAAAATGGTCGTAGCCTGTTTGCGTCCCAGTATACCTTTTTTTATAACAAAATTAATTATTATTCAAAACAATAAAAAAATTCCTGTTATACGTATAATAATTTAAGTTAAATTCAAATATATGTAGGTAGTATATTATTATTCAAAATAATAAAAAATACATATGTTATGATGATGACTTTTGTGATATTCATGGTAATAATTATAAATAATAATAATAATAATAATTACAATAATAATAATTATAGTTCAAGCATCTATATACTTATAACTTTATATTGGTTGAAATTTAAATGAAAAGTTTATTATAAAATTAAATGTTGAAATTTTATTTTTTTGGATTCTGAGCGGAGCAAAAAAAATGTATTGATTTTACTGAGATGTGTGTTTTTTTTTTCTGTTAGTCAGCAGCATTTTGGATGGTAAAAATGCTCAGATTTTCGAGATCAGCATCTTTTCTGATAGAAAATTGAATATAGTTGGTATTTTTGGGAGGTTAAAATTGAGAATTCTAAGTAGTTTAAGAAAGCGTCAAGAAAAACAAAAAAAAAATAGGAAAAAGTGGCAAAACCAATTTTTATTTTTTTGGTGTAACTTATGTTTTCATATTTTGTTAAAATTTAATAACGAATAATCTTCAATACCTGAAATTTTCACAAAAATTAAAAAATACCATTTTCCATATGAAAAAATTTTCAAATTCTTACTCTTTTCTAGCTATTTGTAGCCATGATACATTTTTACAAATTTTTCAGTTAGAAATTCATAAAAAATTTTCTTTTCATAGCTTGGAAAAAAAAATTTTAATAAAAGATTTCACGTAAGTTTTTCTATCAGACAAAAAAAAATTATCCTTAAACCGAAAATTATTTTTTTAGGAGCAATTGAACTCATAAGTGATTTGATATTCAGCTGAGATTTTGTCGTATTCCAAAAATTAATAACCGTAGACCCTTGAAATGTTCACCAAATATTTATAATAGCATTTTTCATACATGATAAAATGTTCAAACAATTTTGACCCTTAGGAATTATTTTTAGCTTTGAGAAATTTTGTAAATTATTTTTCAAGTAGAAATTAATAAAAGCTTTGTTTTCATACTTAACGGTATACGGTATAAAACTAGAAAAGTGAATCTAGTTGGTACTTTAGAAAGGTCATTTTTCATTTTAATTGTTAACGCTTTTTTAATCACAATAGAAACGAATACAATTTAAAAATACTTGTAAATTATACAATTATTTGATAATAAGTTAAAGTGTAACTAGAACGATATTATTATTATAAAATATGCTAGGCCTACGCTAACGCATCGTCTCTGCTCAGAATCGTGTTTTTCGTATACAATGGTTTATCATTGTATTCATATATAATACACACCCATTACAACGGGCAAAATATCGGGCTTTGCAATAATTATTAATTTCTAAAACTTTCGTAATATATGTTTTGGGTGTATAAAGCACCTACCTACTTTGATAAACTATAATATTATAAATGTATAGCCATTTATTTCTTGGGAAGCCTTAAAATTTAAATAACTTTTTATATTTATGTTTTATTTTGATGAACAAGTATATCATTTTATCCATGTAAAAAACAAATACTTAAGTATACATATAAAAAAAAATCAGCACTATTTAAAGCTGGTTTCAACTGGAACCCTAATCTTAGCCACTAATTATAATTTTTTAAAATAGGAACCAGAACCGATAATAAACAAAAGGGACTAGTCTCTGGGTTATACACATCATGATCGATCGTCCAATCACACATCAGGCTATCCATAGTATGCAGTACGTGTACATCACATGACGATACACGTTGGAGGTTAATCGGGTTTATGTGCACTTTATACAAATAATTATTAGTTTCTAATCCTATTTAATTCTTATATAAATTGTTCGTTTGTTAGAGACATCCAGCCCATTAACGTCTACCACGGGTCGGATACTAAGATTACAATATATTATAATAATGAAGTCCATCAACTAAATAATACACTACTATATATATATAGGTTTGCTAAAAGTTGTTCGTTTTACAAACTAGGTACCTAAATAGAAGGAGTCATTTCCATTAGTGCATACTGTTATAATAATGCCGCTGTATAGTAAAATAATATATAATATGTGTGTATGCCCAATGTACCATGTACTGTGTTATATGCGGATTTTCCTGTATCTGCTGCGTTTAATATAATAATATACAATTTCAATATGCATTAGCTTTAAGAGAAGCAATTGCTGTACTGTATATAAGTATATCCATTTCAGTAGAATTTCGCTCAAAGTAAACTTTCATAATATCCACTCTGCTTAAGTTTTGTTGAAACATTATATCGGCACAAGCATTTGTACTTAAATTAATAACTTCAAATAAAGATCGTGCGCAACATGACCCGACGAAGATAAATCTATTATACACGCACACTGTATAATAATATTATACTATCTATACTGCATTGCATAGGTATTATATTATAAATTATGTTTTTATAAATATTTTATGACAAATTTATAAACACACTACATACTAAAATATTTAAAGTGATATTTTTCAACCACTTTCGAAATAATATTTAATTTATTTAATTTAGCTGCTCATGCAGAAAATATTTAAAAACTTCCATTTTATAGGTATAATGTTCTATAACCACTCTCTCCCAATTTAATTTCTAAACTAACCGTGTCGTGCGTATATCGTACACTCATATATGAAACGGTGGACAAAGTATAAGTACAAGTATAACGCTTATTAAAAAATAACGAAAAATATACAGAACAACGTTACCGCCGGACAACCTAGTTAGGAAAATCTATTTAGCACAAAGGCGAAAGATCATCGAACACAATTAGATGCGTAATAAAAAAAAAAAGTAAATTATTTCGGGCACGCAAGTAGAATTAAATAAAACGGCGATGATGTAGTTAAAGAGTGTACCAACAATAATTACATAGCGACGGAAATGAAATTAAAGAATATTATCGTCCTACACACATATATATATATATAAATGACCAACAATGTGTATCTATACTGGCAGGATACCGAGTTCAACGCGTAGTAGGTACTTTGGAGCGTGCGGGAATTAGTTTGGGTGCTGCGCTTACCAAATTACGAACAAGGCATTCACGTCGAAAATAAAGAAAACGAGATATACTCAAAAGCATATTATTATTATATTCCGTTTCGGTGTACACATAGTGGGTGTACAATATACATACAATATCGTCGTATTGAAAGGAGTTGTATTCCCGAAATACGACAACACGCTGAAATGTATATTATACGGCATCGGTCGGTTCGCTTGCAGTCGATTTTAGTCGGCGTTTATCCGAGAGCGGAGAACTTTAAAAGGAAGCGACGCCATTTGATACCCTCCACTAGTCCACTACACGTTTTCTGTAAAAAAAAACGACACGACTGGACTACAACAGATATAATAATATATATATTTATATCGGGCATATAGATATATGTATTATATATATACGGTGTACGGGCAAAGTTTTCGATGATAATATTGACTGCAGCTCGCGTTATTATTTTAAACGGTGTCGGCGTGTCCGCGGACGGTGTACGAGAGCTTCGTGGGAGTGGGCGGAGAGGGGTAATTATATAAGACGTGCCATGTGATAAAACGATGACGTATACCGGGAAACTATTATTACTGTTTGGAGAATATTATTATTATGTCAAGGACAGAAAAGCCGGTCGACATTCGGAAGTCAAAATTCTGCAAACGTAGTCAACTGTAGGCAAGTCGGTAATACACTAATACAATACCTACTCGTATATATATATATGTATATTGTATACAATTATATAAAACAGCGTGAAGTGCAACTTTGAACTTTGTTATAGTTGTACAATACAATAAATATTATATATATATGCACCATTCATATTATATAATATTATATAGCGTGCATAAATAATAATGTATATTTCCGTGACACAGATAAGTTTTCGGGGTACGCATATACTTAAAATTAAACCGTAAATGTACCTAATCTGTAATGTACTATAGACGATTTACTTGATAATGGCTTTATAACATTAGTATAATATTATATAATATATATCTGTGACCTTAGTGTCGTATGCCTATTATAATATACTTTGTTTTACTTGAATTTTAGCGTACCTACTGTGGTATGCAGCTGTTTATAGGCACGACTATCACAGTTTGATATTTATTCTGAATGCACCATATTTAATTTAAATATATAATATTATATACTTTAGTGTTTAACATTTGACCTACTCGTCAATATTTATATCCTAATCTATTTCTTTTGGACACATGTCATTATGTAAGGAATTTACTGATGGAATATCAGTACATTTTTTACATTCACACAGAGATATTTTGTTGGCTTACGAAAAACGAATATTTCAATGCAGTTTGTATATAGTTACCATTCATGATGGAGAATAAAATAGTTATTATTAATGGATACATTTTCGATTTTTATTCTTAGTTTGGCCAAAATATCACAAATAACTGTGTTGAAAATCCATGCAGCTTATATTTAACTGAGTTTAAGAAAAGGGTAAATTCACGGGCATTTAATATATGTCACGGGTAACACCGTGCAGGATCAGCTATAGTATAGTAGGTATACAATAAAAAAATTATATTCTCATTAAAATTGCTAACTATTGTTATTAGTATAGTTTAAACAATTTAGTAATATGCTTACACATTTTATCAGAACCAAATGTAAACTTTACAAAATATGGTATTAATACCATCATTTACACCATAAAAAAATCAATCATTTAAGCAATTAAAATGATGATCTACGGCCTCTATAGACCATGACATTGCAGGACGCTTTATTGTGTTATTAATTGTAACCATAAATTGAGAATTAAAATGTTTCATTATAATAAAATGATTTAACTTTAAGTTGAAAATTAATATAAGTAAAAAAAATATATATTGGTGCCGCTAACGTTTATTTTACAGTTCAAAAGCTAGTACCGGTGAAATTTTCATACAATTAAAAAGGTACAATCGGTAAAATATACAATCACCTATTATTTTGCAATTAAATTTTTATACTGTATTAAAATCTAAAGATACACAATAAATAGCTAGAAAATAATTATAACTTTAAGTATTTTATATTATGCCTAAACTAAAAATAAAAAAGTTTTGGTGTCGTATACAAATCTGAGATATTTAATTTTAACGTTAATTTATGTTAATATTTTAAAAGTTAAATTATTAATTTCCATTAAGTATTCAAATAGTTATTCAAGTCTTACAATATAGGCTGGAGATGAGTAGAAGATTTAACGGTGGCGGGTAGAGGGTTATATATAAGAGGACAAACACGGGTAGACACACTCTATATAATAAACGCACAACATATGATATGCGTGTCCCTCCGTGATACGCGCAACTGTCAAAAAGATCATTCGTCGTAAAAAACCAAAATAAATCATCAAAAATGAAGGATTAGCACGTAGCTTTATCAACATAACATTTAGTTATGTAAGGTTAATTATACTTTAAATAATTTAGTGCAGTGTATAAATATATTTTTAATCTTCTCTAAGAACGAGCAAAAAAAATGAGTTTGAGACGCAGGGTGGCAAATAAAATCTAATCAAATGACAAATTTTTATATGATTTGTTATAATTATTTAGTATTATAACTTATTGGTATTAAAATATTTGCCTCTCTGCTCTATATAATATCTGACGATTGTTGTAGCTGACTTATTTGGGTAAACGAAATTAAGTATAGATAAATACAGTGGAGTAGGTTTAAAATATAAATGTATAGTAATAGATTAAAAAGCATTTACAACAAACGAGGTAACTAGGTCAAATCATTAAAAATTAACTATAATAATCCGTCTTAGACTATATTTGAATTTTGTTATTAAACTGAATTGCATTCAATAAATTAATTAGACAACTCTGAGGTATTGTATGTATTTTACTTTAGACTGATTTGCTTTCATATAAGGACATACTTAGCTTATACTGTATGAATATCTAATTTATCATCAATCACATAACGATGTAGGTACATATATTATATAATATTTTACACTCTGTGGATTTTCAATTAAATATGAATATCTGAATTTCCAAATTATAATTTGATATAATAGTGGTTAAAGTTGTGAAATCTTAATCATAAATTAATATTTTACTAATGTGTAACGATATATTATTAAAGTATACAAATATTGGAGAATCGTTTGTTTTATTCCTAACGGAATGCAATCTCTGATTGTGTATGTAAGTATTAAGTCTAATATATTATTTTATCCAGAAATATTTGAAAAGATAGAAAAAAAGTTTCTAGGTGCTTTGGTAGGTCAAGGTACCTGCAGATGCTGCAGTGGTGGCACAAATAATTATTATTTACGAAACAGAAAAATGTTTTCAACTCAATATACCTCTGAAGTACTGACAGGGGAATTTAGTTACACACAAAAGTCATTCGGTGACATCAGTTGACGTCTATACCCACTGCCCAGTAAGGCAGTACCCGCACACACCATTTTTTAATTAATCCTTTAGGACACTATTGTCACACAAAATCTCGGTTGTGGAATTATTGATCTCTTACTCATGTATAATTCATATATATATACGGATTATATAGACTAATTAGAACTTCATATTTCAAAAATGCAATTCACAAGGACCGTGTACAATGTAAAACTCACAATTTTTGTAAAATGCAGTTCTGATCATTCTGTATAATATATTAAATACAAATATAATTATTAATGAATATATACTGCAAATGAAAGCACCAGATGGTTGTTTGAATTTATTGTTTAAATACTAAATATAACTAAAACACATTTATACTAATCCGCACGAGTGATTTGATACAAGAATTATACATATAACATAGAATATGTATTTATAGATATAGTAACGGAATTTGCAATAAATCAATAACAATATTAGGTGAGAATTGTAAATTTTAATTCGAGCTCTTATGGGTATGGTTCATACTCCATACAAAGCTACCGTGTTATATTTTCTATATTGCCATATTATATTTTAATAGTTTTCTATAACTTGAAGGAGAGGGAAAGTTTTTACAGGTTGTACACTCTCATATTATGTTTTTTCAATTTTATTTTAACCCAACTTTTTATAGTTGTAAAATTAGGAAAATTAGGTAATCTAAATACTCGATTTATGTATACACATTAAAGTTATTTCACTAACGGTTGAAACACGAATTTTATCTAAATACTGCAAATACACGGATGTTCTTATGGGTATTATTATTTATTGTTATGAAATAAGTCGTTTATTAGAGAAAAATTTCAAAGTTAAATTTTACATTTAGCAATAATTAATATTATATATTTTTATCATTTTTTTTATTTAATGGATTTAGGAAAGACGAATCCGTACTTTCAATACAAAAACACAGTTCCTTACGAGAACTTTAAAATTTAAAAGTTGATCTACTGGTAGATGCACGGTAAAATGTAATTAATTAACAATTAGATATTATAGAAATTAATGCAAGTATTCTTAATTTTCCGTAGTAATTCTAATATGGTATATTGTCAAATTAGTATCCAGTACTATATAAAGTCTTCATATTTTTAATTTATTTTAATACTGCTTATAGAAGTTAGTTTTTACAAACCCAAGTAAACATATTTTTAAAACTTTCATAAAAATCATAAAAATATGTTTTAGAAAAAAATTAAATAGTTTGAAACATTTAAAATTGATATTGAAAAATTAGAAAAAAAATTCTAAAATAACTGTGCATGTGTGCGAATCATATATAATTATTACAGTATACCATTAAGTATAAAAAACATAATATGTGTCTAGTCTTAAATTATTCTCCAATTAAATCAATAGAAAAATTATGTTAATAGTATATGAACCCAAAAAAACGTAACATAACATAACCCAACAACCCAATTTTAGATTTAAACTTTACAATATACAGTTTTCCAAAATATATAGTCTCAATTTAATCTGCACGATCAAAATATTTCAGATACAGGTACATATAAAATAGTTGCTCATATCTGAAATATAGAAATATTGTTATTGAAGTGACTAAAAGACTATATTATAACAGTAACATTTTAAAAATTTGAATTTCCATTACTAGTTCTTTTCGTAAAAACGACAATTTTCGTTTATGGAATCATGTAGTTATAATCTTTAACCAAGCTTAGAAAACTAAAAAGTCTTTATATTAATACTTAAATATCACGATAATAATACTTAACTAGAAAAATAATTATATTAGGGGATATTTAATTGTATTACTACTTATTAATTATTACTTTCCTAATTACAGAATCTCTCAAAAAGTTGGATGTCGACAAAACACTTTGTTTTCATTAAAATAATCTAAGTAGGTATACTACCTACCTACTATCTAAATGTAAAATATTGGACATTTCTGTGTTAATTATACTCAGCTGTAAATATATTACTATTAATTAGTTTGATAATAAACACACTTAGGTACAAAGTACTGGAGATTTTATTTTACGATTTCACGAATAACATCACTAATAAATTCCAGAGTCGAACTGTTCGTATAAAGAGCTATTGGTAATCTGAGTACCAAATAATTAGGTGCGTATATCTACCGGTAATCTGAGTCTACAAAATTAAAGTTTTATATAAAGCGAATCCAAGTAATAATATATGTAGTTTAATTTATAAATATCGAAGATATACCTACATAAAAAGAAAAAGTCTCTATTTATTTTAAATAAAACTAACGATTATCCAATCTACTTATAGAATTTGGAAAGGCTTTTTGTATGTTTCAAGGTCCACTTAAAAAGTCACATTATATTAATTGAATAATTCCCATATCGATTATAAAAAAGCTTATCCTCAAATACATAAGACTGATGACCACGTAGGTATCACTAGTAACCAGTTGGGTGTTCAAGTGTTCACATTTAAAATAATTTGTTGTAATAATAATAATTAAGTATTGTGGTTGCATAATGGATGCGATTGCGCAACGAAACCAAACATTTATTATAGTGGACGGACATAAATTCCGATTACAGAGATAGTCCTAAGCCTGTAAATGTGAGAAGAAAAATGTACACATATTATAATTCTAATTTTGTTTTTGTCGGGGTCTCAATTAATCTTACATTTTTTTAAACCTGGGAACTCAGTTAACCCCTTAAAAGGTATATATGAGACTTAACTTACCAACCCTGATAAACCTAACCACGGTCTATAATATTATATGTTTGTTGAAGATAAAATGATAGCGAATATAAATAAATATAGTTAGGCGGGTAACTATTATAGCTTTTAGATAACCGCGATGATGACAATAACTAATGTGTACCAATCACGCGATGACTTAAGAAAATCATATTATTTGTCAACTCCACCGACATACACGTTTCCCGTCTGCAGTATAGCCACTAATGCAGATTTCTCGTATATTGTGTGGTGTACGCTATGCGAAGGCGTAGGTACGTGGTGCTTTTACATAATATACACAATTACACAATATTTACATAGTACATAGATGTACATCGATAATACATAGTTTTTGAGCATATTATACGATCGAACTGTGGTTATTGGATTCGATGAAAAAAAAAAAGCAAAGTTAGACGGCGTATGTGCGATACGACGACAGCGACAATAGAGTAGGCACTATAATAACAATAGGAATGAAACATGTATAATATAATAACAATAATGTAACGACGGCCGGTGCGATAGAGAATAAAAAACGAACAATATTATAATGACGTATGGTATAGACAATGTACACGCGACATGGGTACACATAGCCATTAAGAAATGTTATATTATTATGTACCCTATATACACCTCCCTATACTTGTACATATAACAACCTATACATAAAACATATTATTATGAACGTCATACTAGGGATGCGCGCAGCCGCCACCTGACGACAGGTATTCGTTTGTATATATATATTATAAAGCCCGGGATCCATTAAAAACCCTTTCAACCCTCAGACTTCAACCCTTCTCATTTCCAATTTTTTTAATAGTTATACTATTAAAAACAATTTAATATTTTATTATTTTTATAATTATACATATATTATCATATAAATATGTGTACAATTCATTGTGAATTCATTATTCATTTATCATCTAGCAATTTTTACTGATTATTACTTTATTTTTTAAAATTTATTTTGAATGTATGCTTAAAATGTTGTAGAGAGATGAACTCTTACCCGGGACCGTGAGTCGTGACCTGCTGGATTCTCGCTTTATTCCGCGGGCTTGTATATTATAGTTATAATATGTTACTGCAGGTGATGTAAACCCGCATGGACCTATTTTTATAGGGTTTTAAAGGCCCAAACAGATCTAACACTTATATTTGTTTGCAATAATTTTACAAGTAAAAAAAAAACCACTTACATATTTTATTTGCCAATCGTAAATATAAATTATAATAGTATTTAAAAATAAAAAACTGTATCTCCAAACAAAGCACAAATAAAAATAACACACACGGTACTTTGAATAAATAAGAATTAAATACAATACAATGTTTTTTTAATTAAAATTGTTTGCTTCGTCAGATACGATCAATTATTTTTCACGCGCACTTCGATAGAAATGTCCGCAATATTTTAGGTTCGTTTTGGAATTTCACTGATCCTGAATAGGTCCTAAACAATGGTCGAAGTATACTTCACTAGATTAACAGTCCGCATATATTTTACTTTCGACTCGACTGTAGGTACAATGTTTCGGAGCTGTTTTTATTATCATTTCCACCGAAAGTTAGATATAGATACCTCATTCCTTGTCAAAGCCCTGCTTGCCCACCATTATACTATGGCTGGCTCCACTAAAGACGATTACGACTGCAAAAGTGCCCGAGAACGATTTTAGATTTAACATCGCAACGTCGGCACACATTATGATAAGTGTATCCGAATACTGTGCGGTTATAGGTGTAGGCGTATATTTTATAATATGACGGAGAGGTCCAGAATTTGGCCGGCGTTACCCTCTTGCATGGCAAAAAATGCACACGTGAGACCGTAAACGAGTGCCAGCGGCAGGTATAACATTTATCCCATGGGAAGGATGGAAACTAATAAAACGTTTCGATAAAGAATAAAAATATGAAAAATAAAATAATAGGCGAGTGTACAAATATTGTACGCGCCACGTGCATATTATACCCCTTTATTTACATGATACGGTGACCCGTCGCCGCGTGTTCTACCGTACTATCAACACGACAAAACATTAAACTAAGACCTTGCAGGCCACTCTTTATGCCCGTTAAAACCTGCCTATTTATTGTTGCAGGAGGACTGCGTGCACCATTATAAGTGTATAAAAATTATAATAATACAAGTGCTTCAATTAAATCATGATATAATACGAATATCACAATAATAGGCGTAGTAAGACTACAGTGACTTGTACTATTTTCATACGGCCCAAAGTTGGTTTTGGGACATTAAAGACAGTGATTAGTTATAACTTGAGTACAATAGCAAAAATTCCAATATTGGTAATATTGTTGGCTTATGAATGTTTTGTACACAATTATTGATATCAATTTCACCAACGTTTGCTCTGTGAAGCATTTCATAGGCATTTTAATTAGAAATTTTACAATTCATATTCCTAAATACATGATACATCAAACAGTAAAAGTAATTCTAATAGTATATATGCTGAATCAGAATTAAAAGCAACATACATTATCAAAAATATAAATGAATACCGCCGTAAAGAATCCATGGAATCAGTTAAAAACCGTACCTATAAGTTTATGGACAAAATAAACATCTGGTGAAATGCACAGGATTAAATATTTACAAATTAATGGTACGATTGTTTTTTTTTGGAAGTAATAAGAATATAAGATATTATATAATATATATATATATATAAGACAATAAATAAGAAGTATTAAAACAAGTAGGTACGTAACGAGCAATACGTACAGACATTTGTTATCCACAATAATTATTCATTGACTGTTTTCAGTTAAGTGAGAAGGAACACATATAAATTTAAAAATTATAATTCTGCGCAAACTATGTGCTTATTTAAGGTACAACTTCCCGAACGAATGGTAGTTTTGTGCGTAAATAAGTTGTCTTTTTGGTACTTGTGAAAAAACTATAACTACCCCTATTTATAAAGGTAATGTTTTAGCTTTACATGTGTATAATATATTATATTATTATTAAGTTCCCTACCTATTACGCAATAGACGACACGTGTTATTATAATTGAGCATTTCAAATCACGTTTCATATGACAGACATTAATATTTTATATAATATAATATATTATGTCATATATGATATACATACTTGATTAAATTGTTATTGCAAGAAACCGTGAAACGAAGTTTAAATGTTATTAAGCAGACAATTTCCTTACTTTATATCCAATTTATAAAATCAATAAATTAATCATTTGTAAATAAAATATGATTGAATATTTGAATGAGAAAAGCATATTATAATATGATAAAAATATATTATTTTTAACTCGTTTGGTTCGGCTGTGTGTGATGACGCGCGTAGTTTCCATTTGATATTAAAATATTATAATAATATTATAAAAGAAAATATTATATATTATGTTTTAAAAGTATAAAACTACACGCACGGTGCACACCGAATGTACGGTATTGATATCGATCTGTGTACGTATATTTTAGTATCTTGTAACATACATATTATATCCAGATGACAAACTCCATCGAAAGGTTTAACCGACTGCTTCAAGAACTTATATTATAATATGTATTATCAGTTATGTATACAGTATATTGATGTATATTATATGTATACGTGATGTAATAGAAGGATTTTGCAAATGTAATTACCTAATAATAAGTGTAATTATAATATTATATTTAAAAAAAAAATTCAACTATCGGTTACATTGTTGGAACAAAATCCATTACCTACCAACTAGGTACTACATAATTACATTTCGTTTTAATTGTTCCTTCTATTACACTTTGTATACTAAACACTATAAATATTAAATATTATTGTAATTTAACTGACGGACAAAAATATCAGTTTTTCTCTGAGTGTCCTTTTAGCTCTGGAATTACTCAATCCTTCTAAGAGAATGGTCCAAAAAATGCACAACATTATTACTTTGACATCTATAACTTTACTGGTCTAGTATATGCATGTTTTATATAGATTATAGGTATAATCCCATACGAGAATTACAAGCTCAGTACCAAATAGAGCAATCTTAAAATATCAAATAGTTCAAAAGAGCAATTTTAAACTTCAAACTATATCATTTTCTATCGTGATGAATGATTTTTAATGATTGTCAAATCTAAATATTTACAAAGTTGTTCGGCTTGTTCAGTCTTAAAGTGTGTTTTTTATAAGCCAAACTTAACGTAAAACAATACAATAATGTAAGCAATTTAAATTTGGAACCTTTTAGTTATCTATTATTTGATAATTATTTGATATTATTGGATATCTTTGATAACCAAACCTAAATGTATAAAAAGTGTGTTTTAAAAAAACTAATTGGAACTTTTTGGTTCCTAGCCCACGAATGAAGTTGACCCGCCAGCTGGTTACAAAGAAACACAATATCACTTACACCCATAACCATATGCATATTATCTCACCAAGGAATAATTTAAAAAAAGTATATAATATTTTTTGTAAAGTTAAGAAAGCAATTTTTGCAACGTGAAGAAGTACCAACTTTTAATAAACTTAAATAAAATATAATAGAGAACATAAATGTACCCACTTATATAGTTCTACATGCAGACATTATTACCACCTGACCAAAAATCAAATACACCAACGACCCACCTCACTCACATCTACGTCTAAAAACCAAACACGAAGAAAAACCCAACTGTAGCCTATGAGAAGAATCTCTTACGAACATACACATTGATCTACACTGCCCAAAATTATTTTCGTCAAGCCAAATTTTAAATTAGAACACTAAGAAAATAAATCATATATACACCTACATGTGTTTTTTAAATCATTGGCATTAATATAAAATATTATATTATATAAATATATTATTAATTGTTACATATTGTATAATGTACCCGTTGTAATTATAATTTAATCACAAATCCTAATATCTCAATTTAAATTAGGTTAAAATAAGGTCTATATAGGTACTATATTGTAAATTTAGGCTAATCGTTTATGACCTACTTGTTGTACCTACTTTACTCCTAATAAAAAAAATACTTATAATATATTATATAATAATATATACCTGTACATGTATATAATTCTTACTAAAGTAATAATAACGCAATTATACATAGGCCTCCGGCATATGAATATTTTAGACTGATACAGAACGTGGAATTAAGAGAGTATCAGATTATATGAAATGAGTGGGAAATAAAATAAACATTTTAAAATAAAAATACAGATGATCAGTTTTACCACGACATTAACGTGTATACAACTTTGATACATTTGAACGACCTGAATACGTGTTGATCTGACAGTTCGATCAACAAGTTTTGACATAATACGAACCAATATTATGGCGTAGGTAAGTTAATAGAAAATAAACAAAACATTTTAGTCTCTATAGTCTTCAGTTAAGTGACACCCTCATATCAATATATTATAGTATTATAATTTATAAGTAACCAGTATAGGTACCTACTGCGTGTCATCGGTCGAGAGTTGAATATTTGCAATATTTTAACGCAACTACTGCACAGTGCATGCGATACACCCGATAGTCCGACACAACTGTGGGGTATAATATTATCGAATCGTATTTGCTAAATGCTGATGTACAATAATAATAATAATTGTAGGTAATATTATTCCGTTATTTTTTTTTATCTGTGAACATTCGAACGACGATGAGTTATTTATCGGACACGTTCGAGGCGATTTCGTCGTCCCAATAATATCTCATATTGTCGTCGATGACATCGTGACACGGCGATGCTGTGGTACACGTGGTTGGCTATCATCAGCGGAGATTCATACAGTTGTATTTTTGAACACGAACGCGTTTCTCCCGAACGGTTTTTTAGGGCGTTACTCTCGATGAATCGACACTCGACACATTCGTTTTTGTCGTAATATGCTTGTTCAAATATTTCCTCTTCGGAAACTTTGGGTGTCTATATTATAAAATAAGTTTTGTGGTGAGATAATAAAACACGATAAACTTTTGTGACAAATAGTAAGTAATTTGTTACCAACACAATTCAAAATACAATGGATTCGTCGTTTATCTGTATGCAATGCTTATTTGTTACTATTATTATTATTATTATTTTGTTTTATTCGGCTTCGCAGGTATATTGTTGTGAATATTTTTGTAAAACAAATTTATTCTTAACACACTTCGATCTGAACATTTATAATTATACATGCCAGTGATCAATAATTTAAATCAATTACAATTATGGTTGAATTTAAAGTTAGTGTTTGTATGTTTGTAAAACTTCGGCATTACATGTTGAACTTTGGAATCAATTCTCAATTATTTTGTTTGATGTCTGAACACTCCGATCTCCAAAGAGAAAAAGGTTTTTTGTTTAATTATAATTACTTTCAAGGGGTAAATGAATAGTGATAATCACCAAATTAA
This sequence comes from Nasonovia ribisnigri, assembly GCA_027563435.1. Taxonomy (NCBI): domain Eukaryota; kingdom Metazoa; phylum Arthropoda; class Insecta; order Hemiptera; family Aphididae; genus Nasonovia; species Nasonovia ribisnigri. The sequence goes on from JANEHU010002227.1 coordinate 83,069, forward strand.
GGACAATATTTATGAATATTAATGGCATTACGTGTGCAGTTCCAGTAAAAAGTACAATATTTTCATCTATGCCACAATATAATAATTGACTTATTATATGTGTAAATTGTACCACCATGGCACCATGTTTCAACTTGATGAGTCACTATTTATGTTTATCTAAAGTCACGCTGCAATAGTTATTATTAAACGAAATCGAAGGCCCCATATTATAAAAAAACAATTGTTCGTAGTTTTTACATTTTGAATGCGTCAAGTATGCGTTTCACACAGTGAATATATAAGTATTATAGCAATTCAAAATCGAATATTTTTAGAAAATTGATTTTTTAATATCTTAATATTATGATATTTTACAGTTTGGAGGATTTAACTTTTCCAGTACCTACGACATAATATCATTGAAATATATGCATTTAGTTAAGTGCATAATACACTAGTGCATTGACGCATAGTAAATAGTGATATTTTCTCAATAAGAAAACATGTGTAACTCAAAATCTTCAATTTTAAAGTAACTATACTAATGTACTCACAGTGTGATGTATGATATTAATGGATTCTTACATGTTAAATTCAATTCCGCCTCGGTAACAATTCAAAGAATAACATACTGTACATTATTCTTTTAGATGCTTCTAAACTTATTTTACAACAGCTACAACACACAAAAATATGTACATGTAAATATATGGATTATAATTATTGCCTTGTATCAGAAGTTGTAGGTCTTAAGTCGTCAGTTTCCGTGAAACTCATAATTTTGGCTTCACATTTTTATAGGGTCAGCTTTCGTCTAAGCTCTTTCCACAGTTAAGGTTTTCATAATTCTGGATGTACCTATTATGTTTCTAATGACTTCATACTGGTAAAATGATACGGGTTTCGTGACTATTGTCTTTAAGAATTCAGATCTTAGAGGTATTATGCAGCATACTCCTACCAGCTAGCTGATGGAGTTTATTTTATGTATTATTCATTGTAATTTGTAACGAATAAATGAGAAAACCCAAACTGATCTTAGAGATAGTTATATGCGTGTCTCGCGTATAGTCATGTAGAGCTATGAAGAGAGAATTAAAATGTATGAGAGTAAAAATATTATTATAAAATGGATCAGTATAATAATATTTAAAAAAAAACTTTAGACGTCTAGTGGATCTACACCATCACCAGCGCCATCCCAGACCACTGTCACTGACAGGTTGAAATTGAAATGCCTGCGAGTATGATTTGATGTTAGCGGAAAACGGGTAGATTGTGAGGACGTTGTGTCGGAGGGACATTATTATGATACTCGGAAAGAACATAATATAGATTACCTATGTACGTTGAGATATAAAGAAGGTAAATATATGTAATAAACATTTTAAAAATTGTTTTAAATATAAAATATACGTCAGTATGCAGATTTAGTTCAGATTTCATAAATTCGCCACATGTACAAGCTTATTTTGAAATGCACACAACACTAATCGTAAGTCGTAACGCAACATCAAGTATTAGCCATTCTTCAATCTCTGTACAGCAGGTGAAGTTATGTGAACTAGTTAACAATGATTAATTTATGCTGTGCCGATGCATGAAACAATAATGCTTTCTCGATCTTTCGTTTAATATGTTGCATATATGTACGTCGTCTCGGCATAATTAATATTAATTGAAAGTCGTGTAGTCTTCTGCGCCATCCATCAGTGTCAACAAAATAAAACTTAATATTTAAGCCACAATAATTTATAGTTATCTTCCTAATATTATAGGTATACAAATGTATTTTATTCATGTGAATTTATAAACATATTAATTATTTATTAATTCAATAATATTAATAAATAACAAGCAAACATTATATTCACACACACACACACACACACACACACACACACACACACACACACACACACACACACACACACACACACACACACACACACACACACACACACACACACACACACACACACACACACACACACACACACACACATATATAAACATATATACCGTTAATTTAATTATGTCATATAACGCTATAACAAATTATTACTATTTTTTTTAATTAAAGAATATTTTCAATCTGTACATTGCACAATAAGTGAGATTGATCATAAAGTACAGTACATTTTTTCCTTTCGAATAATTACACGACGAGACGAAAATCTATACAATGGAAAAAAAATAAAAACAAAAAACACATCATAGTAAAAATCAATACATTCATCGCTCCATTCAGAATTTAAAATTATATAATTTAATCTTGCATAATAGCAATAAATTAAAATGTTAAATGACTAGACAAGTTTGTTTTTAAAATAAGGTAAGGATTTTTTTTTAAAACAATAATATAGATTTTTAGTTTCTATTTGGCGGTTTAGAGACGATATAAGTGCAGTTAAGTACATAATATAATTAAAATATTTCGAGTGTCATGTTTACTTGCTTCAGTGATAGTTTTACCTTCTGTAAGCTGAGCTGACAGACATCAACACACCCTATTGAATTATTACGCTTTCTATTCTTACATCTCCTCCCCATTTTTTGGTCCCCTAGCTTTATATTATGCGTGGCCGTTTGACTTGAGTTATTTAATTTTTATCTCTAGCTTCTTCTTCATTTAACCCGAACACGCCGCGCACGCCGTTCCGAATATTGTGAAACATTTTCGGCAAAAGATATGGATGAGTCGAAATCAACAAACACATTGTTACACGAAACTTGCAGCTGACAGGAAATCTCAAAAGTGTGTTATCGCAGTCTGATTCGTATAATATACATGCTATGAAAACGAAAACTTGCGGAATTCTATGCGCAATTATGTGTGCTGGGACCGGAAAAAAAAATGATCGAATGAGCGAGATACGCTCCCTCCCTATAATTAAGTTCAAGTAATCACAACAAGACCCGTACATATTCAACCTTTTCCCTCCCTTCCGTATATGTAAACGTTTAAATAGAGAACACTGTTCAAATGTAACGCATGTAATATGTATAATGTATATTATATAGCCGCATAATATAGATATTTGATATATTTCCAGTGGCGCATTTGGAAGCAAAAGGTGGAGCAAAAGAGGGAAATTCCACTAGTGGCAACATTTTTTAGGCAACAAATTGTTGTATTATTTATTCGTGACATTAATAAAAGCCACGAATCGGTATTTAGATTTATAAGTTATCAAGTGACAATATTTGATAATTTCATGTGATATAATACTAAATTGGTTGGTAACTAATTTCCCAACAACGGTTCAGCTCCTGATGCAATAGTAATTAAATTGATTTTAGAGTAAGTACTAACTATCTTACATGGAAACTTTTGATGGAATCAAATCTGAATTATAAAAAATAAATGTCTCATAATATTATGATGATTTTTCAAATAATCATAATATATTTTGTTGAGAATGATTCGTTCAAATATTTTATCACTTTAAAAAGAATTAAAAAGAAAATTAAATCATGTAAATTGGAAAAGAACGACTGGATTTAATGCCATGTCAAATATTATAATTTAAAACAAGCTGATTTAACAATAATACTAAACTATATCAGTAAAATATTTAAATTAAATTAAATATTACTATCATATCATAAATCATAATCAACTTAAAATTCATGTTCTGTTTGTCAAATGGGTTTTAAAATTGTCGAAAATACTTTTATGACCAAAAAAAGAGATAAAATTAGGAAAAATATCAATTGGTAGTGGGTCGGGTGGTAAAAGTGTTAAATGCGCAACTGTACACGTTGCGTCTACTTAAGGTTCGTATATTTTATGTCGATCGCTCGAGGTGTTTGTTGTGATAAAATAAAATATATATATAAGATGTATAATATAAACTTAATGTATAGTATCGAAGCTGAAAGTTTTCACGTGGATCAATGATAGAAGAATAAAATATAAGCAATGATAAAGGAAATTAATGGGTCGGATGAAACTCTGTATTCACGGAAATAGGGTGTATATATATATATATATATATATACAAATAAATTGATGACGAGTTGGATAGATGGATTTAAGCGATTAGCAAGAGAGTGTCAACTTGGAGTGGGAGTGAACAAAGTTGTCGTAGTGAACGGCGAGGGATTTGGTTACGAGTGACCGATGAGTTCTGCAAAGATAACCATTTAGATATATACTATATTCGCCTCGAGAAAGAAACAAAAAAATAATATTAAAGTAATGAATTAAATCTAAAAAAAAACCGATACAAATGGTTCATATCTTAATATAGTTGTATACATAGTAAATTATAAAAAAAAAAAAAAATAATCAAATATATTAATATACAATTGGCATAGTTAAAATTAATACAGCAAAAACCCGAAAAACCTCAGCTGAATGAAAAGCTTACATTTTTATTGGTATTAATTTTGCGTAAAACAAAAAAATAAAAATAAAAACAATAAAAAAAAAACAAAACCGTATCTTAGGACTTGAAAAAATGTTACAAAATAACTTATAAATCATACGCGATACAAATTTATAAATAATAGCAGTTATTATACAAATGGTTTAAAACCCAATAGGAATTAAACGGAGAGATTAAATTGTATATTAGTTTTGTTTTAAATAAGCCTTATTAATGTGAACGGACAATATAGCTTCAAAATTAATTGAAGAGTTTGAATTCGTATTTACTTTTTTTTAAAAAAGAATTATCATGTTGAATATATAAAAAACATATGGGTGCAAAGTACACCTACAACACCGCAACACAACATCTATGACAATGGTTCATACCAAATATTTTACAATTTCTACATTTTAAAAATGTCTAAACAATAGACCATCATCATTGACGTAAATACTATTGGTATGCTGTACCAATATGCTATGAGAATTTATCAGTTTTAAAATATATAGCCGTTAACACTATCGATTTTTCACTATTGAGTACAAGTTGCCAAAATGATAATCATTTACCTATTTAACATAATCTTATTGAGTCTTAGAGTTTTGTTTGACGATGTTTCATTCCAAATCTAAACGTTAGAAAATGTAATATGATTTCAATTTGAAAGGATGCACTATATTTTAAAAGAATATTTTCTTCTAAAAATGAACGGATGTTATTCTGATGATTTTTGAATGGATTGCTTCATATTTGTATTCATTAAACTCAATCGCACTGGCATAATATTATATTTTCTAAATACAATAAATTATACATTTTATTTAGGTTTGTTTTGATAAATAATTGGTTTAAAATATGACGTAGTATACACTATTTGTACTAGTTATGTGACAACTTAAATTTTGCATTTTTAAAATTACCAATATAGCTTTATGCCATGTATGTATAGAAATATATTAATCATATAGGTACTTATTTTACTGTTTATAAAAAAAAAACTTACACAAATAATCGTGTATGAAATTATATTTTGTAACTGTCATTAAAATTAAATAATTATGCATTAATTAGTAGTCAAATGTCTAATTCGGAGTTTGATATAGAGACGAACGTCTTGAAAAAGTTATATATTTTTGATTTTGATGCATGGTTGGTAAAGTAGGTCATTTTCACACGTATGCAATTCCAACTGAAAGTTTTTAAATTGTGCTTTAAACCAGTCAGATGGAAAAAGAGACGGTATTATTGTGAACCTAATTATTTCTCTCAAGCGCCAAGGAGTTCGTAGAAATACACTGATAAATTTAAAGTTTTCATTTTGGTTGGTGTTTATGTAATAGTTGTATGGCCATGTGGGACCTTATTGGACACATAATAATTAATAGTTCAGTAGCGATGATTATAGATAATATTAGAACACTTATTTTTTAGGTATACCTATACAAGTATATAGTAGTCGTAAGTAGAAGATTGATGTTTATTGAATATTTGAACCACCCCAAAAGGGTAAACAACTTCCATTCAAGCGTTCAGAATATCCGCGTGATAGTAGGTATATTACTATAATATGAGATTTTCGTAGTTTGTTTTACATCGGCAAATTGATGAACAATTTAAATGTGATTTTAACGAATCATACGATACATTAACAACTGCAAACTAACTATAACAATTAACATGGCATATGTTTTGCAATTCAGTTAATATTGTATATAAATATTATAATCGTTCACCGGTAAAAGCCACATAACCAAAACCATAACCCAGGAAAAAACTACGATTACGATATGTTTTCTTGTCATAAATTGTTTCTGGTTTAAGAGTCGTTCTTTATGGTTAAAGTTGTATTAATAAAATAGCATATAAAAACTTTCCTGTCTTGGCAATATTCTTTCGAGATCTTCTCAGTATATGAGGTACTTAAAAAGTCTTGTAATGATACACTGAGCACGTAAAGTTTGTACTAGTCCTACGGTCATGGGAAAATAATATTGTTTTGAGTGCAAACTTTTTAATTGTTAATGAAATATTTTATTGGATAGAATGCAATAATTTATTTTATGACTATTAATTCGTTGGTAGATGAAATACATTCTTAAAATATTAGTAATTCATAATATATGACTAAACCGTTACAAAATATTTTGAATAAATAGTTATAATAATATCAAATATGTACATGTAACATGTTGTGGTAATTTAAATATGTATCAAAACGTTTACGCAAAACAAAGACCATTGTAACCTACTACATATTTATATAAATAATAATAAAATATTTGTATGGATAACTTATTCTTAGTTTGTTGGTTATATATTATTTTTTAAATTGTATTTATATTATAAATTATAATAATAACGTACTATTAATAATGTTTGCAATTGTATTTTGTATTAAGTACATTTTTTTTCAAATTTCATCAAACTAACGATTCCAAATAATATACTTACTTATATGAATAATATTTATATATCTTATAATACAGAAACCTAATTATACTATATATTATTTCTATGTAAATCTAGTTCTATAAAACTATAGTGAATACTATAGTAATTTGTCTAGAAGATTCTTTAGCAGCATAATTTGATACAGATTGCATATGGCATTCGTTTCAATTAAAAATGAAAAGTTTGTTTAAAATAAATTAATAGTATTTCGACTTTTACTAGTAAGGAGATAAGCTATACCCTATTAAAATGTCCGCCATTGTACCATCTTCTGTTGTGTACTTTAAGACTGTATATATTTAGACAGCCACATGTACACTGCTCGAATAAAATGTGAACACAATTAGATTCTCTTTTATTAATAAAAACGCAAATTTTTTTTTAGGATAAAAAAAAAATTTTAAGTAATAATAAGTATATGTGGGTTAAGAAAACAATAGAACATGATTAAAATAGTTTGAGGCCACCCAGTGATGACACTTTCACAAAAACGCGATTTTATTGTTATTTTCGAATTTATTTTTAAATTATCAAATAAAAAAATCATATTATTATACAAGGACATCACTTAAAATTCAACTTACCTATACTTACCTATTGCGGCAGATTATTCCTGTTACCGATATCAGTGACTTCACAATATTAATTTAACTTTTATAATATTATATTGATAACTTAGATATATCTTAGGATTACTGTTATTTTATTTTATCTGGAGTTCTAATTTAAATATAAATATACCTATAATTACTTGAAACAAACACATAGGCACTACTGCTATTCGAAACGTTGTACCTACGGATAAAGCATACAGCTGCACGGTTTAAGCTGTAACTAAATATTGTGATAATACATTTTCTCAAACTTATTGCGACGCCCGAGTACATGCAATAACAGCTAGACGCATTTGTAGGTATTTCTTGTATATAGCACGAGCATTCCTCGTGAACATTACCAGTGCCGTGTCCATTTCCCTCAGGTCATTAAAATGGAAACCGTGTACGCTGAGCACGTTAATGGAACACCGAGGAAACTGACCGGAAAAGGTACGCGGAAGAGCAAAAAAAAAAAAAACATAGGCAGGTAGGTATAGGTACTATACATTATACATTATATACGACCGTACATTTTTACATACCACTTTGTAACGGTCAAATGTCAAAACTGTTTCATCATTAGTCATCGATTTCGTGTACAGCGTGTAATTTATCATTTTAAAAGATATTCCTTCTTATATACACGTACCCGCACGTATATGATTATAATATATTGTATATTTATTACAATGTATTACAGTCCATTGACGATCAAAAGGCGCATGTAATAAAGATAAAACGTAAAATTATTTCTCATCCCTGTTTGGTTTATTATTGTTATCATCATCATCGTCAACGTCATCATTATCATCATCATCACCACGACCATAATCATTATCATCGTCATCGTCGAGACGATTTCGCATTAATACGCGTAGTACATATTCGCTCGGACAGCTAACACGTCGAGCCGAACCGATAACGATGATAACATTATTATCAACGAAATAGAGTTAAAACATTAAAATCCCCTTATCCACGGAAACCGACAATGACCCGAAATCGCTAAATCAGTTTAATAAAATTCAGTGACGTCCAAAATACCATAGATGTTCTTCCCTCGTAAGTGGTACTTTTGTTCTGCCGCCTTATAAGCCATTGTCGACGTTAAAATGTCCGACTATTGGATTTCGAAAAGCGAGTGCAGGTAGGATGAGGCCGCAATCCGATTTCATGCGCATAATATTCATGATTACGAGTTGCATTTTTGTATTTTCGTATAATATTATCTATCGCGAAACCGATTCTTCATGATATCGTCGAAAAAATAAAACGCATCATATTATAAAAAATCATTTCCGCGTACCCAACTATACAATAATTACGACAATAAGCGAACAAACAAAACTGTCGTTTACGCGTTAACTTGCGTATATTATATGAAGGAAATTGTGAGCAATCGAACGGCTATATATTATATTATGTGCGGTATAATTATTGTATTACGATATTTAAAGTTCACCTGTATTATTGCTGGTAATTGTTTAATGCCTGAAATCGTTTAATTTATATTCGCAAAATCTTATGACGTAATGAACGGGGCCGCATAATATTATGGATTTCCACTATAACGTCGTCATTTTGCAACGCAAAGCGCACATCGGCATGGAAAATAATTATTCAGAATAGTTTCCAAATCGGCATAAATACATTTTATTCGATTGACCTATTTATGAGGTGACTAATAAGTCGTAAGACTAATATTTATGGTTCTGCGGTACCTTGATACAGTACCTGCAACAATAATGTTCGTGGTTACACATCGTATATGAGCGTCAAGTATATTGTACTTTAAGTAATATTATTTACTAGTAAATGTTTGGACGTAATATTGTAGTGTTAAACGTGTACGTTCAGAACATTACACGCGTTCTATTGATGAATGACATGCATTTTTCAATCAACTACAGTTCTCATTATATTAAATTGTACAAGGTGATGTTTTAACTTTTTAAAATATACAATAACACTCAATGATCGACGATGAGCGGGATAGTGAATTGCCATTTTGTGAAGCACTATCCTATATAGTGCCACTCCATTCCGCTCATATAAAATGTAAATACTTATAAGTTATAATTATTAAATAAACTACTCATTCGAAATTTGATTTTAGGTTCTGAGTGAATGTACTTATATTGGTCTTAGAATGATGTTTTTTTATACATTATATTGAAATTCTCAGAAAACTATTTTGCTTCTGAATATGAAATAAAAATGTACCTAAGTATGCATTTATTCAAAAGAGGAAAAAAATTAAAATTAAAACGAAAAAATAATAAAAGTATTATTTTATTTTGTAATGACTTCAAACTATAAAGAAACAATATTTCAATAAAAACGTTAGTACTTTTCGATAAAACGAGTACCTAGTGCCTACATTTTAAAAAAAAAAAATCATCTTGCAAGTATATATCGGTATTTTATATTTTTCCGATAATTATCGAACGTACGTGTGTATAATGAATATCTATCATATGTATATTATTAATAAAATCACAATACAATGACGGACTTGTACAACAAACTATTTAATGTTATTTTTTTCGCACGACAAAAAAATAAATATTGTGAAAGAAAACAAAATATATTATAGTGTCAAGACAATTGAAATGCACGGCTGTGTGACATCAAAGGACATATTGATTTTTAAATTTACGGCACAACCATGAATAATGCAATGGTCCTTTGAAACGTCTGTATAATTTATAATCATTTTATTTGAGGGGTTGACGATGTATTTCTTACTATTGTCACCAAAATCGCGAACAACAACAAAAACGATAAATGTAAAATGGATTAACTCATCGTAACAACGATGAATTCGTAAAGTCATTCTACAGCTGCAAATGGAATAACGAAATATGAGGTATTTTTGAAATATCAATAATTTAAATTCAAACTTTATCGATTCGTTGTCGAAATAATAATATGTAAAAACTTTACACTCTAAAACGAAAAATAAAATGAATTTTGAGGTCTCACACGACGTTATCAGATATTCAGATCAACCAAAACCAAATAAATGTAGATAGTGTTTTTAAATGCTCGAAACTAAGACAACTCAAAATTACGGTCAAAAGAATTGTTTAATTTTTCCACAGCTATATTCATTATACATTGGTTTTTACCATTAATATTATATTATAATTTTACTAAAGAAAACAAATTGGTAATATTATTATAAGAGAACTTTTGAATCATCTGAGAAGTTTTTTCCTCTACCATGTAACTTATTTTGATTTGAATAAGTTCGAATAATTTTTCAATGGCTAATGGAAGACGAGTATTTCTGGAGCACACAACTTCTGTGTACCTTGCTTAACTTCATGGACCATGGTAGAGACAGAACATTTCACTCTTTATTTTTTTTTGTTCCCATACTTTTCGTTTGATTAATAAACGTGTCTGAGAAAATAAATTAGCAGTGGGTTAAAAGGCGTCGCCGTGGATAAAAGAAAAAAAATAATAAGAATTAAAGGCAACATAAAATTCGAGCGTAGTACTTTTCCTTCAGACTATTGCATTTAAGCTTAATGTCATAATTAATGTTTTTTTTTTCAACTCATACATTTGTAGTCGGTCATGTTCTATTGCCGAACACTTGAAACGCATAGAAAAAAAACAATTAATTTTTTTTTAATTCAATGTGAAAATCCTTTGTGCTTAGTTTGAACATATAAAAACCTATGTTTGGAATTAAATATACATAAATAAATAATAATTGAATTCCACAGAAAAATAACATTGGTGACTTATTTTTCAGAATTAATTATTTAGCTTTTGATCTATTAAATACAATTTACACCACATTTTTATTCTTTTTAGTGGAAGCATTTACTTTTTTTCTAAATACTAGTGGATAAAGTGCGTCACGCAAATATAGATAAGTACTTTTTGAAAATTATAACATTTTGAATTTTGAACACAACAAAAAATTGATTTCTTAGAAGAATATGTTATGAAAAAATATAATATAGTATACCTACAATTTTATTGTAACTTATTATTTTACAAAAATAATATTTTATAAACCCAATACTTATATATTATACGTTTTGCAACGATTATATACAGAACTTAATACAGTTCTATAATATCAATTTAAAATTGACTTATAAGTTATGTACATTTATTTAAATTTTATTGTAATAATAAAATATTATCTATCTCTGAAAGATTAAAAGCAAACGCGACTGCTCGCTTAGTATAGATAATGCATTAAACATTATGAGGCAGTGATCATTTTACGTAGATAGGTATGTATATTAAGTAGAAACCAAAGGTGGTATACATATTATTTTACCGATGACCTGGCAGTAATTTATGCATGGACAATTTATTCTGAAGTATTTATTGAACCTACTTTTTTTTTTTTAGATTTTAACCTGTACTAGGGTCTAGGACTATATTGGTTTATTTTTAAACAAAAAATTATCATTGCTCCCATCGTCAAGTTTTTGAGTAGAAAAAATACACCAATCGTCAACACTTATGATGGTTTTAGGTATAAAGTTGGATCTAGTACTTTGGGCAGTCAAAGCATAAAGATATTTTTTATAATAATCCAGATATTTTTTATTTGATAGGATTTATTTATGAAGAATAACAATCTATGCGCAATACTTATATAGGTAGTTATATGTTATAGATAATGTGCTTACTTCACTCAGTAGATAAGACATTATAATTATCAACAATATTTCTATAGTGGACCTATAAAATATTTTTTTACCTTTTACTTAGTACGGTTAGTTATTAAATACAGCAAACTCCTGTCGTTAATACATAACAAAATATACATAATATGTACGTCGTGCATATTATAATATTTAACATGCTCACGTAATTATTATATTATATTATATTACTATTCTTCCGATTGTTTTTTAAAAAACATTATAATTTTAATTGAAAATATGTACCTATATTAACTATAGGTGACTTAATTTGGAAAATTAATAATTTGTTCTGGGTGAGAATATAATCTACAAGTTAGTTAAATTATAATTTGAAACTTATAAAGTACTTTTTACACGAAAAAATGAATAATATTTTAAAATATCACGTACGTATAAAATTGATACTATCTACACGCTGAAGAACCAATACTTTCTATCTTCCAAGTTTCTATAAACCGTATTATTGTATATTTTAACTTATTATAATTTTATTCATATCATAATATATTAAAATATCTAAACTATATATTGTTAAAAAAAATTAATGATAGAGAAATTCAATTCAATTTAATTTACGATTGTAAATCTGTGAGAATTTTTTTAGAATTAAAATTATATTAAGTGACAACGTGACATTCGAGCTAAATTCTGTCGATGGTTATATATTATATTAAGCACATGAAAACAATCCTCATGAGAAAATTAAATTAATTTTTGTCTGGGGTTGAACTTCAACCAAATCGCATTAAAATGTAAATTAATTTAAAATTAATATCCACATTACGTTTATGGAAGTTATTTAATTTTGTGTTCAAATTGTAATTATTATTTAATCAAAGGAAATTTTTGTTACGCTGTTATAAACTCACTCAGAGCATTATTGCATTTTATTGGTAAATGTATCATAGGTTAAACATGTAAAAAACTTTTTAGTTTTACGAAATCAACAAAACACACGTTTAATATATTAATGTTGCGCAATAGTATGTGATTAGTGAATAAAAATTCAAAATTGTTATTCTATGTCTTATATTTTGGCTGATACAGAATTAGAGTTTTTTCTTATTCTATTGAACCTTAGTACACATATTGTAACTTTCAAGCTATGAAAAATGCTACACCATAGATTTAGTGACCGATCTTAATAAAATCATGCTATGATAAAAAAATATTTAGCATGGTAACTATGAAAAAAATTATTGAATTAATTAAACTATTGTGACTTGGCGTGGCGCGTTTGCTGCAATTACTCACACTACGTGACTGAGAGTAAGTAACGGTCGCTGCCACTAGTTTCCGGATGGGTGACCACCCGGGTCGGTAGTGCGTAAAACCTTGCCACACATACACGTGTTTTCAACCATACTTACCGTTCCAACCTTACCGTACCAACCCTTACAACCTTACAGGCTAATTACCTCAGCCGTTGAAGCCTTGATCCGGTGAAAAAAAGATCTTTAAGTTCTATAAATTTAAGATTTAAAGATATTTTATAATCTCACGTAATAAATTAGTTACCTAGTTATTATTTTGAGAATCTTAAAATTTGTTAAAAATAATACAGGAAGCATCTTCTATGTCTGCTTATTTGCCATAAGATAATTTTGTATATGTTACAATAATACTAAACTGTATACTTAAGGTATAAGATGAGAAACAAAAGTGTATCCCCATTATAATTTATTATTATCTAATCATAATTATCCTGAATATAATATTTCTATTGAAGATTATAATATTTGTTATTGAAACCACAACTACTTATGATACCTTCTTACATTATTTTAACGATTTATTTTTATTTTATAATTATTGTGTCTTTATCATATACCTAAATGAACAGTGTTTTTTTTAATGTAATTTACGTAATTTCCACTCAAGGAAACCTATAATCAGTGTTAGAATGGGGGGGGGGGGGGGGTGCGCAGTTATTTTTTTCTGACCGATTACATGTTACGATGCCCTGACAACCAGAATTAAAAAAGATGAAATTAATGTAATAAAGTTCCAAGGTTGCCCCTAGCAACTGATGATTAGTATAATTAGGTTACCATAGCAACCTCATCATACTTTTCTAGATTCTGAGCGTAGCGATGAATGTATACAATTTACAAAACATATACATGTACATGTACTGATGCAGTGTGGATATTCCTTGATTTTAGATTCTGAGCGGAGCGATGAATGTATTGATTTTACAATGATGTGTGTTTTTTTATTTTAATTTTTTTTTGTGTTTGTGTACAAGATAAGTTGAAATAATGCTTCGATTTTCTACAAAAGTATCTTGTTTAATGGGAAAGTGAATCTAGTTGGTTCATTCAGAAGGTCATTTTTCAAAATCCCAAAAGTTTTCAAAAACGCAGGGAAAAACAAAAGAAAAATTAAAGAAAAACGGGAATTTTCGCAAAATCGAATTTTGATAAAATCAATATTGGTTTTTGCTGTAACTCAAAAATAAATGACCGTATATTCATGAAATTTTCACTAGTTATTTATATTAGCATTTTCTATACACGATAAAATTTTCAACATATTTTGACTTGTTTACAGACATATTTAGTTTCCAAAAGTTTTAGTTTTATTTCCAATGAATGTCAATTCAATTTTATTTATATTTCCAAAGATGTTTCAATAAACATTTGTTTAAGTTTGGGATTACAAGTTGGTAAGCTCAATTTATTGATTTTCCATGTCATTAGACATTTTAACTGTCATATTATACCTCCGTACCACCATGTAATTGTGCACTAAGAAAGCATCTTCCACAATTGAACACCACACATCGAGTATTAAATAACGAATTGAAAAAAGTTTAAATCATAATATTGAGTAGGCACTTTTATCGGCAAACGAAGTGCATGGATCAACTAGTCTATTATAAAATATGGTTCTTCAATCCATTTATAACTTATTATTTGAATTTATAATTTTATAAAATTATTTATTTTTTCTTTACAAAAAAGACTTTTTGGGTAGCGATCCACCGGTTGAATACCACTGGTTTAGACTACCTAATACCTTGATATTTTTTTTACTATTGTTATGAACGCATTAGCTATTAGTATATAGTATTAGCCTGTTGTATTAGAACATAAGAGTATATTATTGTAGTCTACGGGTAACGCCTAATGTGTGGGCGACTCCCGGAATATTGTAGCTACACGGCACCCACTAGGGAACCGTAGAGTCAGTCGTCTTAGCTCTTTTAAACCTGTACGTCGTGTTGACGACCAATAATAAATTATACAGTGAATTATATATTTCGACTCACAATAAAATTATATTAGTACATAAATCTTTAAAACTGTTAAACAACACTATAATTTTTTTAAACTATATCACTCTTGTTCTTTGCCTGGTTTAGCATTGCGTAGTTTAACATTGCGTAGATATTATGTACAATAAACTATTGTATCATCAAATATCTGTAGACTAGTGTTGATAACTGATATAGGATAAGTATACCACAATTTATAATTATTGTGATAGTTACAAAGCGGATTTCCAAAAAATACTTGTTTTTAACATGTTAAGCTTATATTTTTAAGGTGTCTTATATTAATTATCATTAATATATTTGCTTATTTATATTCGGTAAAATTATCAATTAATTTTTAAAAAATGAATTTATATATTTTTTTTAACGTAAGTATTTTTAAACAGTTGAGTTCTCATTTGAATATGTTTTTAATGGATGAGAGTAATTATTTTATTAAATACCTACTACTTTTTACTTACAAAATATTTAAACAGAAATTAAAATTATTTTAATCGAATAGTTATCACTTATCAACGTTAATTAAAATTATAAACATTATTTAGTAGTTGTAATTTATTTTTGAAAAGTTATTTTCATTAATAATTTGCAAGTCAGTAAATTTTAGCTTATTTTCTAAATTTACTTAAATTTAAATTACAAGACTTTGTTCTGTTTGCTTTATCTTTTTGTTTTTAAATACTAATTTTATAAATAAAACGCACGCCATGTATCGATTAAAATGTTTCAATAATGTATTTTTACATTACAAATTTAATGAACATGTCAACTCATTTATTTCAGTTGCAAATTGCAATATATATTACAAATATAATTAAATCATACTTTAAAAATCAAAATATTTTTCCAGTACGAGATATTTGCATATAAAGTTATATTTGGACAAACAATCTATTACAACAAAATGTTAATTTAATTACATACATACTATACTTCATAATCGAATTATTTGCATTACGAGCAATATATCGTAATGTACTACGTATAAGCACAGTTACTGTCATTGCAATAAAATTTAATATTTATTAACTCACCGAGACATATTATAAAAATTTAATTTTATTGTGCAATCGTTTTTGAGAATATAATAATATGTCTGTACTCAAAAACAAACTGCACCAATCAGTGCCGTATTTTACGTCGTTATAATTTTCGTGACATTATTATTTCGTTTTTATAAATGCAATTTTATTATACACTCGTAAACCACAACACGAATTATTAAATAGATAATATTTGGCTGTTATCGAACACTGCCGATCGATATTTTAATAACACACATTCACTTAAGATTTACGACCGCCACAAACACCATTTGCCGAGATTTCTGAAGCACGCCGCCTTATACATATATATAATAATATAAATTATATTATATGTGTGTATGCGTCGAAACTTATTAGAGGTTTTTGTATTATTTATAGGCCGTAAAACCGGCGGTAATACAAAAGATCGGCGGGGGTCAATGATATCGTTATTTCTGCTATAGTCATACCTGAGCCTCCTATAGCGCCACCCTTTCGCGTCGGTCGAGCGGCAATAGCTGTGCGCATAGAATAACGGTATACAGCTGCGTGAGTTGCAATGCGGGTGGTGGCAAAACAGTGACGGTCGGAGGCGTGGGAAGGGCTATCATATCCGTCCCCAGATCAACGAAAAACACGATTTACCCGGCGCTAAAGAAAAAAAAAAGAAAAACCCCAAGTGTCGAATATATTCGACCGATATTATATTATATATTTACGGTTGCGTGTATATATCCCCGATATAATATATACATATACGTGAAAGTATATATATATATTTATGTATACGGACGTATATGAAATATAATAATAATATGAGCAAGGTTAAAGGGTTTGAAAAGGAGGGTGACTATATATATTATATCCCCGCACACACGCGACGGGCATACCCTGCAGTACGTGAGAGATCCATTTTATAATAGCGTTATTTTTATTGGACAGAGTTTATAGCCATGTGTAAATAAACATATATATATATAAGTATAAGCACAGGGTGCGGTAGGTACGTGTTTGGTGAATCTGTGGAGGGAGGGAGAAATGTTCGAGAGAAGGGTCCGATGAAAGAATCCACGTCTTATGTACGATAATAATGTATACGTTCATTCAAATTAGGTATTGTGCGACGTTGTGAAAGAAAAATTAAAAAAATGTCTGCTCGTCTTACGCATGCATAATATATATATATATATATAATATTACAAGAACGCATTTAATATTGTATACAATATGCGTTGTATTGTGACGAGGTCGTAATCGCTGGGAATTTTCGTTGCTTAAATGTTCAACCGCTGGCCAGATCTTTGCGACGTGATGTCGAAACCTACCTCTTAATGGCGGACAACCGTTTTAAGTTCATTAAAATTACCCACTGCGTACAATATATTAGTAGAAAAAATATAATTTATAACTTCCAATATTATGCATATCGATGTAAAGAACCGTTCCCGCAGACAGTTGTATCATCATATTATATGTGTTGTCGAACCGGCACAGGGGGATATTTTTAAGTATGAAAATGTATGTGTAGGTATTACATAATATGTCCACCGTGATTTATGATTATGTTTATTATTTATTGATTATATTGTCACATCGGTGCAAGCGCAATTTATTGAATATATATAGTACCTACCAAAGAACCAAAGAATTGGTTTTTTTTATGTATGGGAGTAAATAATTTATTTACGCACGATTAGTCATATTATTATGGTGGATTTAGAATGTATTCTTGCCTATTTAGTTGCAGCCTAATACTGGCGTAGAAGTGTCCAACCCAAGCAATTAATTTGTACTGATAAAATAAACAATAACTGTAAACCAAGAATATTTAAATAATCTTTCATAAAAAGCTACAAATTTGTCAAAAAAAAATTTTTAATGATTCTCGTCTTCAACGACGAGTTAAAAATATGTTAAAAACAGTGACCGAAGAGATGTAACCACGTGTTATCCTCCTATATATTACATCCTCTATCATATCTTATATATTTCATTTTTATTTTGTTTACCCCTTTTTGTACAAAATATGCAATGGTTGGAATTTTCTTCAATGAAAAAAAAAATAATTATAATAATATAATATGACGTATAAAAATAAAAATAAAAATAATTTTAACCGCATCAGTATGACAGACTTGAGACTTTAAAAATGAAATGGACTACATATTGATTTTAACAATTTCGTGGTTCGGACACTCAATATCTAGACAATACAATACGAATTCTGCGCAGAGGGAATCCTCGATTACTGTTCGATAGGTACTTAAATAATGAACGTCCAATATTTCACTGTGGGTATCCGCTAACCTCCTTTACTACGTCGGTTAGTGTTTTTTCCCCAAAATACTTTTAGAATATGTTTATTGAAACCTCATTTTTGCTTGTACAATAATTAATACATTATAATACTATACTTATAAGCACTTATACATAAACATCGTTATCATCAAAAAATAAACACCGTCACGATTTTACTGAGAAGCCTATTTGTATTTAATAATATTATGCCACAAGTTCACAACAGCATAATAGTACATAAATATGATATTATGATATGCGTATATCGTGACGTGACAAATAATTTATCGCCAAACCCCCTACCTCGTTGTCTCGCCGAAGAATAAATTATTATTACCATTATTATGATTTTTTCTTTAAATCTACTCCCAACCTCAAAAAATAAGTCTACATACGCTTAGTATACACAAGTCTACGTAACTAATATTAAGTATATTCTATGTACCTATATATATTAATGTCATTATTATTACACCATATATTATACTAATGTTTATTTATGTATTTTCTGAATAAAATATCATTAAATTAAAAATAAAATATTTGAGAAAGCGAAAACAAATATTCTTATAAGGATGCGTTATTAAATTTTATTTTATTTGTACGTTTAACGTAATACGTTTTCTCTAGTTTTCTGCGCTCGTCTAAATGGACGAGCTTTTAAAAACAATTTTTTTTTAAACACCGTGCTCTAAACTTCCGTTTCAGTTTGTCCTCCGTGGTTTCATTCGGCACACAAAAACTTATGAAAATGTAAACTTTTCCTTAACGCACACACACAAACACCCCATATATTATATAAATAAGAATAAATACTTCGTTATTTCGAAACAATGACAATGTTATAACCTTTGACGGTTCAACACCACGAAAAAACAATTTATGTTTTCGAATTTATGTTCTAATTATATTTCATTCTCGAATGTTAGATAAAAATGTATCGTACCCATATTGAAGATAATCATATTGTTAATTTGTTTTTCCATATTATTTCATAATATTACGATTTTCTTATTATATTATAATACTCAAATGTTATTGGATTTTGTTTTTACCTCAAATGACTTATAAAATAACTGTTATATCATTTTTATTGCAGTATTACGTTTATTATATTTGAGTTATAATTAAACATAAATTATCAATAGCCAATGTTTCTTTAGTATATCTGCGACTTAACTCATAAATCCTACGGAAATATTATTTCGTCGTGGGAGTGTAAATCCTTCATACGTATACAGTATATACACAATAGGGATATCGAAGAAGGATTGTATTTTCTTCAACCAATTACCTTTTTTTTTAACAACTGTAATAACAAAAATAAAAATATATCTATACATCGAATGCAATAAAAATACGCGATTGCACAAATCAATAATGTATAAAGTTCTACACACAATTATACCAGAATACGATTGTAGTATAAGCCATTTACCAAGTATTAATACAAATCTATAGCCAGATTAAAAATACATGAGAATATATTGGGCTGTCGAGTTTAATCAAAATTTAAAAAGGATACATGTGTACAGTTCAATAAAAATTTCGTTTTGTTGGATTCTAAGTATTTTTCTGTTCAGGTTAATTTGTACGGCTATATTTTCTATATAGATAAACATATAATCCCTTTAAACTTTATATATAAATATATAATACATATTATACTTGTGAATATGTATATAACTATAAAATGTATATACTGTGTAATCATCATGTTATATATAATATGTATGATGTATATAATATTATACATATAAGTTGTTGTTATAAAAACAGTTTGGCGTTGGATACTTATATAGACGTTTCAGGACTAATATAGGTATACTTGTACATTTTGGCTTTGAACCTTCCAAGATAATGCAACAGTTTCTGTTAAACATTTATTATAAATTATAATTTATAATCAAATCATTCAAAGGCTTTAAAGGGATTGTGGGAGTGCTTAATTTGAAAATGTTATTACGTTACACGTCCACAAACGCGAAGGGTCGATAAACATACTTATGTATTAATATTTATTCATTTAATACAAAATAGTACATAATAATATCATTGACGTAGTTAGGGGTGGTGAGATGATACCATTGACCCGAGTAGCAAATATTTTAGGGATTAATGGGTGGCAGCATTGGAACCATTCAATCAAGAGGCATGAGCATTATTTATCATATCGCAATAGTATGTAAAAGTAAAAACAAAAATAATTTTATTTATAAAATATAATTTCAATTTTGTCATCAAATGTTTGGTAAAATATTATTGGTTTGTTCACAGATAATATACATTTGTTTTATGCGATTTATGAATTATTATATGGTTAGCACAGTAGCTTGCTGCTGCTATTTCGGTAGAAAATCGAATATTTTTTTAAATTTATGAATTTAAGTTGTTAGTAGTTGTTAATTAATAATAACTTATTTTACATTTTTAAACATTTTTTGTTATAGTAAAATAAAATAATATTTTTAATTGAGTGGGTTATTTCAATATTGTTCTTAAAACATATTTTCAGTTTTGTGGTGTTTTATAGTTTATAGATGTAAATTGTCATACTCATTTTAGAGTTTTAGACTTTGGTTGATAAAAATTACAATTCTACAATCTTTTTATAATACAAATGAAATAGCAAATTTAAATAACTGGTAAAAGAATGAAACAAAGTAATGCAAGTTTTAGTCTTGCACTTGTCATTTCTAAAGTTCCTTAATTAGACACTTACTTTCTGACGAAGAAACCCGAATATTTGACATATGTGTATCAAATATTGTGGGTTTCTACCCCAATTATTGACAGAGACAAGTTTTTATATGGGAGGGATAAATGAGCAATAGGATCCACATCAGAGCTTTACCTAGAACGTCAGAAGTTTAAAACTCTAAATATGTCTCTCTGAACATAGTAATATGTACTTCTAGTGTCGTAGTGTTATTATTTAATATTATATAAAAATTGTTATAACTTAAGTCGTATAACGATGGTAATATGATATTGTTATCATATAAATATTTTTAGTAATAAAGTGTTAATATTTTATACTAAATTATGGTGTATTACTATTATTTTAATTATTAAATTAATTATTTTGTTTCAGTTTTATTTATAAACTTATGTCTATGTTTAAATAATGTTTATGGATGCTAAGTTTTATTAGGCACTGTAAATATGATAAATGATTATAATTCAAGTATTATTATTTGTGTCGGTTATTAATTATGTAGTAGATTAACAATCAGTCTTTTTTCAGTTAATAAAGAAAACTCTGATAAAAAATATACAAGACAAACATCCACTATCTTGTTCAAAAGAGTCATCCACGAAACTGTAATGTGATTATTTTGTTACAAAATGGATGCAACATTGAAATTAAAGTTTTTATATAAAACTAAATTAAATTGTAATGATATTGTTCTATTTTTTGTCCACGAATACGAATCAATTTAAACTTGAATTATGGTACACAATACAATGTTTAACCCATTTATAGAGTAGAAACAAAGCAAAACAGTTAAAGAAAAATCAGCGAGTCAAAATTAAGAATAAAAAAATAGCGAAAACATAAAAAGTTGAATAATATAAACGGTTGAAATATAAAAGATATAGTTTTTTCGTATAATTATTATAAACATTTAGTCATAAAAAAGTCAGTTATGTTCTAAAAAAAACATAATATAATTGCATATTTTATGTGGAAATTTACTGAAAATCGATCGTTTATGTATTTTAGTTTCAGTGTTTCGACCGTACGGGTGTCATTGTCTGAAAGTCACGCTTTGTCAACCTAAAATCATTTAGGACAAGCATTTATTGTTTATATCGCACGCAATACTTTACGATAACCTATAAAATATGTATATATGTGTATTGTAAGTGACGGGCGAAATAAATTCACTCAAACGGATTTCGAGTATACGTTTTAATGCGAATAACTTCGACGGCGGCAAACTTGTCGACGTCTAAAGTCGTTTAATTATTGGTACCCAAACACACTCACGCACACACACACACACACACACACACACACACAACGTCAAACACCATTACATGCACATATATATATTGTATACATCGCATCGGTATTTATTGCCTTCGCCCAAGTCGCGGTGGTGCGCTATTTTCTCCGTCGTGCTACGCGTACGCATATAATGTATTATATATAACACATACTATATACACGTATACATGTGCGTTTACTCGTTAACTCTCGGGTTGACAACCTGTTTTTGGACAGCAATAAAAGTGAAATCAAACGTTTGCAAAGGGCGCGCTGCATATTTTCGTGAACGCGTATATGATAATAATAATATCATCACCGGGGGAAACGCCTGCGATTAGCATACTTCCGAGTTCCGGGTCGGGGCGAAGTGCCCGATGACCGACAGACGGTACGAATCGACAACGGTGAGCGGACATATTATTATAATATTTGAATGTATAATAATATTGTGATGCGTTGTGTAATGCGCGTGTACGTGCAGCAGGTATGTGCGGATATATGATCGGGCCGACGACGATTAAAGGATTTCCGGTTTTATTGGACTAGACGATTCGAATAATATTCAGAACGATATCCTTTCGTACCACTATTATTATTATTATTATTATTTTTATTTTCCGTTTTTCTCTCTTATTTGTTTATTGACCCTGCGCGCCGCAATCGTTCACCGTGGTGAGCGTAGTGACTGCAGTGCGGATGAGAACGTATTGGCCGTTGCGATTTTCTTTTTCTCGCGGACTTGCGTTCTCGAGAGATATTAATATCTACGTATGATTTATTTTGATTTTAGAAATGTAGAGTGCGACCCGATTATTGTATTTGTGGCATTTAATTCAATGATATTTCAGAAAACCACTTTATTACGCTAACTATATTTTCCTATTTTTTTCTTATAATACACTTTAATTGGGGAAATTAAACGACGTACCTATTTATGTAGCCACATCCGGCATAATTTTTGCGGAAACGCGGCAGACAAACTCTATGAATAAGAAAATAAATCTATTTAAACATAATATGAACTCTTGAAAATTAATTTCCGAACATCTAAAATGCGATCGTGATTATTATTGAAATAAATTACAATAACCAAAAAGCGAATGAAAAAAATAATGCTACAATAATTGCCGTATTCCGGAATCATATATTTGTATTATACTATATATTATTATTTTTTCCATCTTGTTTAATGAGCAACGTCCGACGTGGTAGAGATTATTGATCTGGTTGTATAAGTTGTTTCAATGAGATATTAAAATATATAATACCCTGCAATATTATAATATAGGAGTAACAAATTGCTGTATATAAATATAAATGTAGTAATTGTTATTTGTTATTTGTAGTGGAAAAAAATATGCAAATAACGATAAAATAATAATAAAGATACCCGTTTCTATATACAAACCACGGTTTTAAATATTTACATTTTTTCAGTATGCGCATGCACAGCGGTACTCTTTTCAAACTTAAACAACTATTTTCAGAAATAACTAGATTTCAGGTAGTTTTAGAAACTACTTTAATATTTTAGAAACTCTTTTGGTTTCGAATCATTGAATTTGGTTCATTAATTATTAAACCAAGATTTTATACAACGAAAAAATAATAACTTGATAGTTTATATTTTCCCGCATTTGTCTGATTAGGCTTTTAATTTGTTAAAATAAAAACTACTTGACTACTATTTGACAATCAGATATTCTGAAATTAAAAAAGGGGGAAAGTAGATATCCACTCTGCTCTACAGTTGTAGTTGTCGACTGTCGAATGTACCACGTCATTGAGTACGTCACTGTAATGATTTTGGTAAATTTGAATTAAATTATAAATGATTGCATATGAAATACGAATTGGGCAAAACCGTCTGTCAGACTTTATTCCTATGTATATTTTTGATATATTTATATTGCTATTAAAGTAATTTATTTTACTATTAGTAATAGGTATGGTAGGTTGAATTAATTTATACCAAAAACATTACATTTAAAAATATCATTGCGAGCATAAAATTAATAATATACGTAAAAAGTTTCAAGTACCTCCTATAATATTTAATTACCCCCCATTTAATTTATAACAAAATAACTTAAATCGTTAAAAATCGAATTGTGTCCAATTAGAAATTAAAATGACCATAAAAAATTGTACTTAAATATTTCTTTAGATTTTTTGGTTACAGTATGAGCTACTTATTATGATCCATGTATTACATGTTTAAGACTTACCTATAAAAATTTAACATTTCATACACTTTAAACTACAAAATAATTCGCATATTTACGAATTTGAATTTTAAATGATTATAAAAAAAAATCATGCCTATGTACCTTTAAACAGCTATAGCTAATGATAAAAACCCAAGAGGAACCATGTATTACGTTTCAAGCTTTTTGAACCACCGAAATGTATAGCATGTATATAATACTTTATAAATCTTTAGAGAAAATTTCAATTATCTACGGTTATTGGTTTTGACTTAAATCAAAAATTTGTTTTGCTTATTAATTCTATTAATTCCATTGTTTTTTAATTTGTTTTTATTTTTCTCGATTATTTTTAAAAACACTGGATTTTTACCTTTCAATGCACCCGCTCTAAGTACCAATTACTACAGATCAAATTTGCTAACTGAAACCATCATAAAAGTTTAGTATCTAAACATTTTTTCACAGCACAAAACAAAACACTCATCATTGTAAATTAATATTTCTATAATTTCTATTTACAAATTGCTATTATAATTTATAACCGCTTTTCTCAGAATCTAAAAACGATAATATTTATATAAGAATGGTACGACTACAGATATTGAACATTAATATTGTTTGCTTAGTTTCTACACAGCGAAGTACCTCTTTTGCCTATACATTACGCCGTTATCGTTTAATAATGAGTTTTTGTATATAAAAATTGGAAATAAATGCTGAATTAATGATAAATGTTACATAAAATATACTACTATGTTAAGCTGAGAGGAATATAAGTATAACTAAGTTGATTCACAAAAAACATGACTCATCTAAAAATATGACTTCTTCTGAGAGAACAACAAACTGGTACGACTTGTCGATTGATGGCGGCCATATTTTCTACAGATGGAAAAAAATATTGAGTTCTATGGCCTATGTTCGGCACTGTCAGTGATGACACACGTTATACTTGAAATTCGCTTTTGCCAAATAACTAACCTTATAAAGTATATTAAAGCGTTATATTACGTACCTCATGGACTGGATTTTTATTTTATTCGAAAAATATATACCTATAAATATACATACTCAATTTAAAATAAATATTTTATAGTTACTTATATGATATGTTACGACGTAACAGTAAAGTAATATAACTAAATACATTTTAGAAACAAATAACTCAATTTAACTCTATATACATTTTCATATGATAGAAAATATAACAACGTCTGTGGTTTCATTATATTTCTAATTTCAGTTTATAAAATGTCAGTTTAGAACATTGATGCTAGAACAGTTATTTTAATTAAAACAATTAATTAATTTACTAAACTTTGGAGATCGTAGTTAGTAAGGAAATTAATTAAAATCTGTGAATTTACCACCAAAATTATTTCTAAAAAAAAATTATACTATACCTAACAATATTCCTTTAAAATATACATATATTTGATTTTCTCGTGATTGCTTTAAAACAATAAAAAAATTGAATTATGTTTGAAAAAAAATATATAGTTTATAATACAGAGAAAGACGTTTTCTCATTGTACCTACCTATTAAAATGTCCATTGTTTTTTCAGTAGCAGTTAAAAGTCCCACGTACGGTGACACAATGAGGTACGTTCGGTATATTTTAAAACTTGTTTGGATGTAGGTATTATGTATTTTTTAGTAGGTACTTTTTCGAGTTGAAAAAGTGATCCATAACCTAGACTCCAGAGACTTGAAATGTCCGAAAAATTAATTATTCTAGTACTTTGGAGATTTAATATTATATTTGACGAATCGTTTACCATTTATAGACTTAAGTAAGTAATTTTCAGAGTAATTTTTTGTTTTTTAATTATTAAATTGTTGATTTACATTTAGAATATCTACTTAAATATTCTAATCTACGCTACCTATGTACTTTGCCATAATTATTCTATGTATAGTATTGGCTATTGTACATTTGTAATGTGCTTAACTATATTTATTAATACTACAATGATAAAGAATGATTTTCAATCTGTTATCAATTGATAAATATTTAATAAACATTATAATGGTATACTGTATGGTATAGATAAAGGGTTTAAATAAATATAAGGTTAGTAGTATTTTTTAATAAACAATGAGAATAGTACTTTTCACACTGAAACAATAAATGTCGAAGGTGTGAAATTTCGTTGTTTAAAATGGTTAATTTTTCACTATATAGTATAGTTCACTGTATGCATTTGATAATTTTTTAGAAAAATAAAAAATTGAAACAAAAATTGTTTGTGTAACTAAAAAAACAGAGAGCATTTAGCGCTTTGAGTAGAATTAAATGCCGAGGATATAAATCACGATCAAAAATATTTTGCAAAAGCTATATCAATTTTAATTGAGGTTACATAAAACGGTTAGGTCAGTGGGGTAATTCTGTAGTGAAGTTAATAATATATTATAACTGAAAATATATTTCTGTGAAGACATACTTAAACAAAAATAATGACATAAATTTTTTTTTTACTATTAGGTATAGGCGTACGTAATTTGTTACAAATAAATGTGTAACAAACATTTGTGTTTTAAATCTAAATTTGTACAGTATAACTGTTATTTTAATGTGACAAAATTTAAATAAATTAAAATACCTCCGAACACATTTCACTTTTAATTAGTCTAAGGAATTAAATACCGGTAGTTCTTTAAATATAAAAAATTATCAGCTATTAATAAGTATTAAAAAATATTATACAATTATTATATAACACTTAAAAACATTGAAGTTATCAAAATTAAAATAATATTTTTATAATATTGGTACCTATTCGATAATGCAGATGCCATACGAAAAAAAAGTCTAAGTTACAATATAAAACACGATAATCCAACGAATCCAACAATGTGTAAAATGTAAACTAAAAACATGTTTTCCGAAAGTTTTTTTTTCAAAAACGCAGAATCGTTTAAAGCACAAAATGATTTGTAATATATATTTTGTTTCCGGAATGGCAACGTTGCATTTAAAATCATGAGGAATAGTATATATATATATGACATTTGCGGATCTGTGCATCAATGGCTATAAAAATCTACACGGTTCCGCAAATTTGAGGAATTGTTCTCCACTGATTTACATAATATCTACGAGTCTATAACGTATTTATTATTTTTTAGTGTACATAATATATATTTCCAATTAATGGCACAATATAAAATACTTGTTGTTTGTTGAATTTGAATAGAACAACATTTTGTTTTAATTATTTAAAATTATCAGAATTTCGTTTAAATCCAAAATTAATACAACTCTTAAAATATGTTTGTCTTTGGAAAGTATTCATGCTATGAAATTTTATGTATACATTTAGGTCTTATACATACGTAAACTTAGTTTAGCTTATAAATTATATATTTAAAATTATGTGAATAAAAATGATGATATATTGATATTTTATTTCATAAACACAAATTAATTTTACCTCATTTTGGACATTTTGCAGTTGAAAGTACAATATATAGGTAAAATGTTAAGACAATTCATTTTTCATCACGGTTGAATTTTTTTCTTAGTTTGTATAAATCCAACCGTAACAAATATAATTTCTATTGCCCTATTATAATAGGTTCATTTATTATATTAGGTTGATTTCAGATGAATATATAATTATAATTTTTTATTAAGAAATGGAAATTATGAAAATTCAATAATCATACCTGCAATGACTATAATGGAACACTTTCAACGTGAATATCTTCAATGCTATGTATAATACTATCTATGTTCAATGTTCAAACATACAATAACTTACTAAGGTGACACTTATTCGTTTAAAAATTTAAATAGATTATGGTGGGTACAAAATTGTTAAAATACTGTGATATTCAAAATGAAAAGTCTAATCAGTTTCTTGTAATTAAGAATAATACTATTATACATTGGTACGTCATATTTCACTAATTGTAACATATTTTATCTTTAATAAAATATAATTTATAAATTAATTACTCATTTAATTTTTGCTTTCAGCGTCATTCATAATATTATCGCTTGAGTTCAATAAAATTATTCATACAATGTTTTCATTATAACAATTATTGTATCATAAGTATAAATAGTGAAATATTATATTTTCTTAGAGTTTATTTACGATCAATATCTCTATACAATTATATAACTTAAATAATAAATAAACAACACTTGTATATTTTATCGAATCATACATTTAAACTTTAAATGTATTAGCTGTTCGTGTTTATTTATTATAAATGAAAAGAGAACGCTTAAAACATGTTCCCCGGCGTGCCATTAATATTGAATTTAGGAGTTTCGTACAATATTTAAGCGATGGAAAAAAGCAATTTGATAAATAAAAATCGATAAAAACGTATGTCGGTTTCTGATTAGGTACACCTATATAACATGATATTATACCAAGAAAACCAATTAAAGATGGATTTTTGAAAATTTGTTACGACAATATCGAGTTCAGTGAATTTTTATTTAGACGGAAAAAATCGATATACAGAAACAATGAAGGTTAGTTTTCCACGATATTTATATATATATGTATTATTTTTTTTTATCTCGTTAACGATAAGGGTTCGTATTTCGGCCATCCAATAACTCTAAACTAACACACGCCACACAATGGACCGATCCTCGCCTTGTACTCGAGCATTCGTTGTTTTCAAACTAGTTCAATTATTGTACAGTTTTAGGTGGAACGACTGTGTGCGACGACGACGACGCTTTGCTAGAACACACGTATAGGTTTTATTGTATTTTTTTTTCATTCTGTCACCCGAGAAGGTATAAAATCTTCGCCGTTGCGAAAATAAGATCGGGTGAAAGTTCACGATGACCGACACGTGCCGAATCTGACCCAAAGGTCCTTCGGATTCTAGGCCAATATATAAACCGTAGACGTTATACGCGAGGGATTGTATTACGATAGTGAGTGTATATCTAAATAGGTAGTCTTATATGCATTTAGTATTTAACGTCTTGCATTTTGTTCTCATCCGTATACGATTAGTTGCAACACACACATATATAATATTTTCTAAAGGTTTTTATGTTTGTGAACTACGCGAACATTTTACATATTTAAACTTTTCCTTTTATTTGTGAAACGTACAATGTATATTTAAAACCCAATAGCCACGACGAGGGAGGATCGTATCCATTAGTAGAACCCTCTAGATTCAATAAGTTATTTCAATGATTAAAGATTTTATAATCCCGACCCTATTGTCTTCTGAGGCGATCTGAATAGTGGTTGGAAAGTATAAGTAAAGGTAGAAGAGATACAAGAGTATATTGATTTTGTAGTTGATGAGAAATTTAGTACCTACAATTGTTTTGACTAGCTCATCAGTTATTCTAATTTCTAATTTCAGTGTGTCCATTGTAGCTAGTTGCTTGTGACTTATCAACGGGTGGATGCTATTAAAATGAAAGTTGTTTGGTGCAAGCCTGAGATGGTTTCGCACTTACCAAGACAATGCATACCATAAGTTCAAATGTGTTTAGTTAGTGATTTATTTAATATTTATTTTGTATGGATTGAAAGTTTAGATATAAATTCCATTGCATGGATACATAGACTAGATGGGTATTGATGGGTTTTTAAGTGTGGGTTACAAGTTTGTCGTTTGTCGAAAATAACGCTTCGATATTTCACCTGTGATGTATACACATTGAAGTTTAAGTATTGGGGAGTATTTTTTCCTGAAGTGTGAATAGTTCATGGAATAACTTTTCCAGGTTCATTTTGATTGACCATCCGTTCCCCAGGTACGTATTATCGAAGTGGTTTTGAAGGGCAGATGGAGCTATAATGGGGTCTATGTCAACTGTCAGAATCCATACTGATTGTATCATCGGCGTAAGTAGCTTTAGTTGTATTTGCTGTTTTGAGGATATCCGATGTTAATGTGTGTATATTGAACGAATCGAGGGAAAGATCAATTCCTTCCTTAGAGGACTACTGTAAATGGCGAGAAATAAGAGGAAATCGATGAGTTGTTTTGTCGGAATACAAATATGTCTAAGTACATAATATCGTGGTAAATATCCTCATACTTAGGTGTGTTAACTTAATTACTCATTTTCATTTAGATGGCTAGTCGATATCATTAATAATACTTAACTCATAGTTTTGATGAATTGCCACGGATTAATGGTTGGAGTGAAATGGTATGATTTATTTTATGTTACAAATTAATAAAACTTAATTATAATTAGATCATTAATTTTTTATTTCATTTAAATTCTGCACGTTTAAAATAGCAAACCTCATTTACACACATAATTCTCCTTCAAAATAATTTCAATATATTCACACGTCATATTACAATTTAGTATCACACATTTAACGACCAATATAGCCCCAACATTATAGGTATATCATAGTAGTAAATTATTATTTACCACGACCATAATAGCTACTGAAACAAGTTTATTTAAGTTAAGTTGGTAAACATTGGAGTACAAAATAGATGGCTTGTGGTTACGCCTCCCTCTACAAAATATTGGGCGCTTAATTATATTAATTGTTTTGAAAATTTTTTTTTTTTTGCTTGAGTCTTTATGACATGTTTTGTATTTCTGAGGACCAGTCTTCAATAAAAAAAAATAGCCTTAATAAATTACTCCGAACTCTATAATAATTGAACTCGTAATCATATTAATACATTGATTACTCTCCATACCTTGATTTCAAACGAGACTAAATTAATTGTAATTAATCGTATATAGTAAATAGTTATTATATTATATGTATGATGAAGAGATGGTTACTAAAATTATTACGTCATAAACACAGAAATACATTACAAACTAATCAGTGTTATACGTCTCTTTAGTTTTTATGGTTTGTAAATTATTAGCAAAATAATAAAATGTTACAGACAAATAGACAACCTTATTTTCAAAACCTGTGTAGGTCCTTAATTTTTATATATTAAAATTGGCCGTGTTGTTTTAATGCAGTGTCGGTAAAATATTAAAGAATATTGTTATCGTTAAGACATTATGATACATTTATTTTTCAAGAAAACATGATTTGACTAACAAATATTTAATTAGGTACTACCAAGCTGTACTCCACTTAGTGGCTTGAACCACATCAAGTAAATATTTTACAACATACTGAAAACTTGTTGTGCTCTAAATACCTTGAATATAATATTGTGTATGATATAAAATGTACATTATAAAAACAACCTGTTAAAATATATTGAAATATATTTTCTGAAACGTCTAGTATAATATTAAAAATTAAAATGTATTAATGTAATATAATAATGTATATACATTTATATTAGGTATATAAAACATACAAATTATATAGTTGTTAGCACACTATAGTATATTTTAGGTATATACAGGTGGTTAATTAACACGATTAATATTATGATCATAAAAGCTTTATTTATTTAAGTAAGTGAGTAAATAAAATATGGAAGCAAAATATGTAAGCTTTTTTTTTAATCTACTATAAAATACTGACCTACACACATACCTACAATATAATGTACAAATATGAAATAAATCGTATGTTATTTATGAATGCAAAAGAATGTTTATAAACATAAAAATGTCATGACGATTTAGTGTTAGAAATTATAAAGCACTGCTATGAATATATTAAAATTTAACTAGAATTTCATTGTACTGTGTGGTAAATGAAACATGATATTTTAAGCTTCTGTGGATTACATACGAAATACATACATATTTATTAAAATATAATTTATTCAACAATAAAAAACAAAATCGCAAGGTATTATTATATTATATGTTCACCAAATCATTATTCCACCCGAATATTAAGTTGAATTACAACTGCATATAAAAATATAATCTGAGCTACATTTTTTTACCGAAAGATTAACGTATTATTAATTTATTATTGTTAACGTTTTAAAAAACTAGAAAAATATATTTTATTCTTAAAAAGATATCGTACAGACATCTTTCTTATATTATTCTTCGATTAAGTATCTTATTACGTCCTCCAAACTTAAACTTCAGATGTTAAACAAAAAAATATGTTTATGTCTCTTTAATATTTTAAAATAACTTTAGTAAAAATACGAAGACCCTCGTATTACATTTTAAAAATTGTTGACCCAGCAAAACATATTTTGAAAAAAATTAAGAATGTAAATTGCCTATAAATAGCTCAAAATAGTCAAAATATTTAGAAAATTATACAATAACTATGTAGAGAATGCTAATATAACTGATGAAATATCTATAATTATTGGTTTTTGAATTACTATAACAACAGAAAATCGATTTTGTAAAAACTAGTTTTGCTTGAAAATTCGTTTGTTCAATAATTGTTAACAAATATACCGGGAATTTTTAATTTTCACCTCCCAAAGTATAAGTTTACTTTTATTAAAGGATGTATGAAACATGGACTTATAACGGGTAAATTATATGAACATAAATATAACATTATGTTATGCAAGTATATTTAAACATGAAAGGAGGTCCATTTACAAGTATCTACTCATTATTTTGATGTTTTAAATTTCCTCGTACTTATACAGCTGTACCAAAAATAAAAATTGTATACTACAAATCTATATTTTACAGTACCTATTAATTTCACTGTTATTTAATGTGACAAAATGTAAACAAATAACCCGAATGCAATTTATTTCTAATTAGTCTCGAATTCTCGATAAGTTAAAACTGGTATAAATCTAAAATAATAAAAGTTCAAATATACACTTGCTCGGGGAATCAAACTACTTATAAGATATAATATGTTCTACTTAAATGCTTATTCAATTGTTTATGTATAATGATTCGGTGTTAGACCGTTAGGTTAAATGGTGATCTATTTAAGTATCTTCACTGTGTATTCTATCACAGTCTTGGACTTTAAAATTTAATACACGGTTACTTTACTTATAGGCAAGTATTTTATAATAAAAACAAAAATAAAATAATTTTTATAGTAATTTGAAGTTCAAATTTGGACGAAACTGCAGGTTATTTAAACTAAGAAAAACGATTTTAATTATATTGTTTTAATATAAAAATATTAGTCATGGAGACTTAAATCTCTTACGTTTATTATACTATATTATTTTATTTATTCCATCTTCTCTCAGAATCGTTTTTCATACTCAATGATTTATCAATTATTATCACCATCGAATTCAAATTTAACATATACATTACACTACTCAATGATGACATACACCCGACATGTCTTATAGTACAGCAGAGTGGTTAACTACTTGCTAGGTTTTTATATTTATCATGTTGTATAATATACCTATATATGCACATAATTTTTTTTATCAGTATTTTTATTTGTTTTTGTGAATACATTGTACTTACTTGTGTACCGCCAAAGGAGTTTTTTTTCGATTTGAGAATATTAAAGGATTTTAACTACATTATATTATTTTATTGGATGTAGATACGAAAAGAAATATGTTGTGTAACAATATTTTAATATTAACTGTATTTAAATTATCTGAACAAATACTAATTTTTTGTCAAACAATACAGAATTTTGTCAACTCGTCAATACTTATAATATTGACATTAAAACTTCAATTCGGTTTCGTTTTTCACGGTGTTTCCATTCTAAATGATTCATCTGTTCTTTTTTTATTATTATTTCCTTCTTAAATCTCATTTGTCTCGTATAATTTATACTCCAGTGCCGCAACATAATGATGAAAAATATGTTATGCAGGTACCAGATATTACATTATAACATTACATTTAGTTTCCCGCTAACAATTTTTACCGTAATTTATTATTTTCACTAGGTAGTATTTCTTTTTTAAATTTGTATTATTTTTTGTGATCAAAGTAGAAGTTTAAAATATAAATAACATATTATATTTCAGAAAACTGTTGGAAATTTGGATCCGACATTTTTTATATAATATTTAAACATTTTAATGTATGCCTTATTTGTATATCATATGTAGCCATACTCTATGTACTTACATGTTTTACTATAGCTTATTAAATTTAAAAATGCGTCCATACATTTTTAGGCCAAGTGGACTTATGGACACAAGAATCGCAAGGATGCCGATGCAATCACGATTTACTCAGACAAGACTGCGCCTGCTGTGTACCACAAGGTGGATGTCAATGCGGAGCACTAGCGCTGAACCGTTGTGCGCAATGCGGTTTGGAGCAGCATTGCACGAACAGTACGTATATTTATTTATTTATTATATAATATACAAATAATATGCTTAATTATAATATAATTACCTTTTTTTTTTTTTTTTTTTTTTTTGTGGTATCGAGTGCCAGAGGAGGAACCGCGTTAGCATTACTTCTCCTCTGGCACCCATCGTTTATTGACAAAACAAAACAGCGGTTTTACGAGAATTTGTCAATTATGTCTATAGTATGCCCCCTCGGCCTGGTGGACTTTCCGCAGCGAATGCTGGTAAGTATCTGACCACCAGGGGACAAGGTCCGGGGAGCTTACATCAAAAATAGTTATTTTTAGAGCAGTTGTAAAAGACAGTGTTGCTTATGGCGATGCCTTGTGTGTGAGGTCTGGTTGCGGTCCGGGGTGTCTGGTCATCTCTCAGCTGCCTGTCTTGCCCTTTCCTCCGTCTCCTTCAGGGACAGGATCTTCTCCACCATTCCATAGAACAACCTGAACGCTTCTTCGGCGTTAGAGAGTAGCATTGCCCTCTCCGCCGGGTCCTCTGGGAGGTGGTCGAAGTCGGGCCCACAGAGGATCCCGGGTAATAATATAATTACCTGTATTTAGTATTCGTCCAAATGTTGTGTTAAAAGGCTGGTGTGAAATTTGCGTTAATATTTTATACTATGTATAATCCTTTTCCATTTTATAACGATATTGCATCATTCAGATGACTCGATATAGATGTATACGACGTGCCAAGACCATATTATTATAATTTATTATAATAACTACATATTGGATACGATACAATGTTTTCATTTTTATTAGTTTAGCAAACATACAAAAGAAAAAGCGTGATATCAAATTGCTGTAAATCGATACTTTAACAATAACTTTATTTTAGATATAAATAAATATGTAGGTAACATTCATTATACAATATTATCTATACTTCTATATCTACACTTACTAGTGTTGTAAAGAAGAAATGTTTGAATGTTTGTAACGAATAAACTCAAAATCTACCGAAATGATTTCAAAAATTCTTTCACAATTAGAATGCTGCATTATAACTGAGTAACTTAAGCTTATTTAAAAATTATAAATTAAAACCCGGGGAGGTGCTCAAACGGGGATTTTGAGATTTACGATGGAAATCTCTGTTTTTAAATGGTTTTTATTGGTTTTAATAATAATTATTATTATCGCCTGTTGGCGCAGTGGCACTTCTATGTATTTTAGTATTGAATCTGTGCAGCTTACATAAAATATTATTGATTAGAATACGAGAAGCTTATGGGATTTCTGAGGATGCCATAGCGCTCAATTTCATTATGGGTTGCCTATTTGATCCCCTTATTATGTTTTATTTATTTTGATTTTTGAGATTAGATAATTCATTAATTTGATAAATCGGTATTAAAGATAATATACAATAACTCTTAACTATTATAATATCAATTCATAATTTCAATATTATTTTACATTATTTTTATTTGTTACTTTTATTACAATTTACAAAATACATCAAATGTATCATTCGTGAAATTAATATTGTTTTGTAATTTATTTATTACGAAAATTATGAACAATTATAATTTATCATGTCATTATAAAATACTATATAGATACAGAACAATTCTAAACACATCATAGATAAAATCATCTAGATATTATTCTGTGTAGTTCTATACTTCTATGCATATTTTTATGAATACTATGGTGCAAATTGAATTCATATTTTGGCGCCAGACAATTTGTATTACATTTCTGTAGATGACCAGTAAGAGTCTGGTTAGGTAAATTCAGTGCAATCGAGCGCTATGTCGCCAGTCGTTTTCAACAGAGCTTCCTGTATTATAATCTACAGTATTTACATACATATTTTAACAGAGTTTAAGAAGAAATAAATCCACGGGTATTTAATTTGTCAAGGGCAACACCGTACAGAATCAGCCAGTAACTTATTATAATGCTAGGCCATTTATTAACTCTATTTGCTATTATTAAAAATTCATGTGAAAACACAACATATTTATACATTTTTTTTTTTTTTTGTATCATTGTTTATGCCACTGGTAGTGGACGCGACTTCGAGAGTTTTCCTACGATAAAATCGTTCCGTGACACGGAAATAATAGACTTAATGCCGTCCAGTCGATCGTATTTACGGGTTTGGCGAATGAGTACTATGTATATAATATACAAGGTGGTTATTTTCACACTATACACGTTACAGAAGTTTTCTCAGTAAATGTAGATATTTTTAAAAACTTTTTTACCATATTATTTCATAGTCATTAAAACAATTTTTATTTATAAATCTTGAGTTATGAATGTGTAAGAAATTCGTCTTCAATAATCGAATAAAACATTTCCAAAAACACTAACTTACCGGTAAGATTATTGTTTATTGATTAATGAATCACTCTGTATAACACGGTTACGGTGACTGCGGCATGAGTGAATCGTAGCCGCCACAGTTTGGTGAGTCCTTCTGCAACACCGACCAACTTTTATATTCAATACACCACGTAGGTCCTAAAGGTGCTTTCGAATAACTCACCAGTTAAATTATCTAACCAAGGGTGGTCAACAAGAACAGGGCTTCGTGAGCCGATTAGTGCAATGCCAGCACATATAAACAAAGCCAAACGGATTAAAAGTACATGTATACAGGATGATTCGTCAAACGTGCTCACCTCCATTTTTTCCATCTAAAATATCTGATTACCAATTCAAAGGAAAAAGAGGTGATTCTCATTTGAAAAATAGAAGTTGGCATTCCCAAGAACAACACTCCTTAATTGGTATACAAATCTATGTTATTGAAAATATAGCCCTTCAGTGTACCTACTTTAAATTCTAAAAATCAAAATTTGAATAAACTCATTACCTATTAAAGGAAATAATTGGGATGAGAATGCATGATGAATCGTACAGTATATATTATATATTTATAATTATTAAAGACAATAGTTTATAATATTATAATAACTGATAAATCAGCCGATGTCAAACAAACTGCTGTCCTATTTTTCAATACGATTTTTAAACAGAACGTTGAGAGAAGATAATATTTAGACGTGACATACATTTAAATGTTCAATGGAGCTACACTCCATAAATATATATTTACATTATACATACAACATTCGATTTTTATTTTTTTTGTGGAGGGGGCTGTTAGACAGGGTAGAAATAAGACACTTTCAAGCTTGTATATGTAATGCACACGACAGAAGGGTTCCACTTACATCAACTTACAGATGAGGTGGCTATTGTTGAAACGGAATTGGGCCGACTGCTTCTCCAGGCCGCTGCGTCACGATCGAATAAACCTACTCACCGATCGACCGATTCCAGCGTGTAAATAACCATCCGGCAAAACATTTATTGTTACATTTCTCTCCAGCACGTAAAAAAATAATTTTTACTTTAAATATTCATCACCGTTTTAAGAAATGATTCGCGAATTCTTTAATTTTTTCTATGAATATTTAATGCCTCTATAACTGTTAAATCCTACGTCCTATCAAACATAAGCCATAATATTATACAGGCATGTTTTCCTTCAAAACAATATATTTTAACTTAACAATAAAATACAAAAAACTATGCAGTCGAGTATACTTAAACATACTTATACTGTAGTTGTATTTTATGTATAGATGTTATGTTAGCTGTGAGCACCCTTGCGAGAGATAAACAATTATATAATAATAATAATGGAGTAGGTAGTTACCTAACGTTAACTTATATGGTTCATATTTAACAACGAATACAGCATTACACGACATTTACTTATTGTACGAATGTATAATATTTTGTTCAACCTTCTCTCCAGATAAAATGTACTACCGTATCTATGTCACTAGTTGTTGTAAATTGTAATTAGTGTTTTTGTGATGTTTGAAATATTTGTTTAACTATTCCGAACACAGTTTTAAATTTTAATTCAACGGAAACTTCCATTTGAACGACCAATAAACGGCCAAATAAAAATAATTGAACAATGATATTTTTTGTTGTAAGACCTGATAAATACGGACTACTTTTATTTACATATTACAGTGGAGGATTATTTTTTCTTGATTTAGTCGTGGAAAATATTATATCTTAATGTCACAGTTATTATGATGACTATTTGGGCTCTCGGGTGCATTTATATTTATTATTACAAAAATATATTATTATTTTTTTACGGCGTTTTGTTAATGCGCAACGAATTAAATATAATATGTATATATTTTTTTAGATATTTATTTAATTTCTGAAGACTTGCAGAAAACCATCTAGAAACATTAAAACGCCAGAAAGGTCAAAAAAAGAAAAAGACACTCTGGAAAAATAATGGTTTTATCTCGTGTGAATTGCGGCCGGACGAAACGAGATTTTGGTTCCAAGCCAACAGCGAATATATATTATATTCTAGACAACAGAATTTCGGAAAAACGCAAAAAAATATATCAATTGTAAATATATACTCGAATAGTTGACTGCATGTCTTGCCAGTATTTTCGGTAAAATTAAAAATTAACAAAACTATAGTAATATTGTAACATTATGATTCAAATACAATTTTGATTAATTTTTATCGGTCCACCATTTAGAGGATTTTAGTTCAAAGTCATTAATTTTGGTATACGAATCAAGATTATAGATTAGCTATAATAATATTGTAATACAAATTGTCGTATAAGATGAATTTATAGTTTTAGATAATATAATGAAACAATGTCTGCTGTTTGATGAATCACTCACAATTGATACGATAATGTACTTTTTATAATATAATAACCATACCAAACTGAAATTATTTATTCAATTAAATATTTATTTATTGAAATAATACAGGTAAGACTATAAATAAAAATATGCAGACAGAAGATGAATAACTTTTTATTGTACTATTATTTTATCATTAATATGTATCAAATTTTATTTTTTATTTTCATGTGCAGAGTGTCAGAGTTTTAAAACATTGTTGCAATAACTTGATGAAATAAAAATAATTATATTTAACTTAAAAATAATTAATACTTTTTTATAATACTAAACCATTTTTTATAATATTAAACTAGCCTGTTTCACTATAACAATTGTTTAAATTGCAACTTAACTTTGAATTTTTGTTGAATTTCCATAAATTATAAAGTCAAACAAAATGTATCAATATAGGTACTCTCAGATTTTGTTGAAAGACAACAAATTTAATTATTCATTTAAGTAGTTTCTAGAATAGGCTTTGACCTTTTCTTAAAATTTAATTTATAAAACTCAAATTTGTAGTGATCAAATACTTCGCTCTTAAAACATTTAATTTAATTTTCTTTGTATTTTATTTAACATTTCAATATTTTGCATACTTTTTTGTGCAACTATATTAAAATATGACGTAGGTATTAGTTTTTCATAGACTGTGAACATACGTTATTTCTGCTAGTTAGATATAAATCCTTATCTCGACTTTAAAACTTGAGAACTTTAGAATATTATTATATTCATGCAACGACATTGTAATAATACTCTCTGTAAAGATTCTCTAAAATACAAATTACATACCTACACAAAATAAATTCTAAAATATATAAGCCATAATTGTAGACTAAAACAATAGAAACTATGTTTGAAGGTGGAAATTTATGTTGATTAATTTTATTACGTTAAATATATTATTATTCTTAGTAAGTGAGCGTTTGATTTGTAACTTCACTAATTTTAAAATATTCTTATAACCAAGCTGGAAAATTTAGTCAAACACTTCCCAAGAAATTAAGAGTTCATCTATTATTAATTTTTAGTAGGTTTCAAAAATATATATATTAATTTTTAATATTACATTTGTCATTTCTTATATTGAACTCTGTATTATAAAATATATAAAAAAAATAAATAATATTATAAGATATAAAAGCCTCAGTTTGTTTGTCAGTCTTATATTCATTATAGGTAATAGGTATGACAATTATTGATAGGTTACATTGTTATTTTAATGATTTTTTTTAAACAAACTCCTGCTTCTAGAAAAGACATGCGTTATTAAACGAAACATCCAACTATACCTTTTCATAACATAAAATAAATTAAATTTCCTCTGGAACATCCAATATTGTGTACTTAGGATTTTGGTACCGTAGGTACGATATTAATTAGTAACCACTCGGCTCCCTCGATTGACGGAAAACTTTATTAGTTTGTATTGCTAAAAAAAAATAGTGTTTCCAGCTTCAATAATATTTCAAGAATATTTGAAAGAAGCAAAAATAAGTGATGCTCAAAGCAATTGGCCCCATTCACATCCCTAAAAATTGCAGTTAGGAAAATGTATTTCCTAGATACAAACTACAAAATGGTATAGGGAAACAGAAATATTCAAATATTTCGTTGAAAGCATTCACCTTTATACATAATCCAGTATAATGTAACATAAAAATAATGATTGGAATCGACGCGACATTTGACATTGCACTAGGACCAGAAACCGAGGACAATATCAAGATGACAGACTTCCTAAAATCAACCAAATTATAAAACTTAATTTAAAAATTATGTATACCTTTCCATAGTTCTCAGTTATTTGAATACAATAATATAATGTATACCTATTGCAATTAACTTTTGTGCCACCATACCTGTAACTAATGGCCACAGATGCCGGGTTGTACTTTATTACTAGATTAATAAAAAAAATTTAAAAAAAAATAATGATTGGAAATTTGAATTTGTAATATATTAATTAATAATAATATGAAAAAATATTCTAATAATAAAATCATACAAAATCGGTAGTTAAATACTATGATTTGACATTGTTTTAAAAATAACATAATACACCACTATCTTGTGTTGAAATAAGCTGAGGAAGACGAGTGCCCAATAATAGGTATCTGTATCCTGTCCAGGTCAAATATTATTATTAAATAGATTTTAAATTATATGATTTCTCTAATCATTATTCATGATTAAAGTTACCATGATAAAACACAAATTGAATTTGAAAACGTACTTGAATATTAACTTTTGTCATACTTGAGTTATATAATCGTAATAATGTTACTCGAATGTTCAAACATTTCATGAATAGTTAAGTATATAAGTGGCTGATGCATTTTAAAATTAACGAAGTTAACAAAGTTGTTTTAATAAACTTGTATAGTCCTGAAAATAAATCATATACAACTTTAAGAATAATAATAACTGCAGACGATTTAAATTTATTTTAAACATATTTTATAAGACACACTTTTTATTCTACTTAAAAAAACGCGTTCATTATCACTTTAGAAAAATTAACTGTGATCGAAATAAATTTTTTTGTTTTTAATATATCAAAAACCAACAAGAAATTATTACTTTTCTCAAATATAATTAATTATTTAGTTCCTAAAAAATAAAAACCAAAGTGTGGACTTTTATGGATTCCTTCACTTGGAATCTTCAACAAATTCATTTGAAAGATTAAAAACAATTTCATCCTAAGAATACAATAGAATATTACATTATAATAAATTTAGATACATCAATCTAGTTTTGTTAAAGTTTTTCCACTGCTCCAAAATTAATTTACATAAAAAAAACACAATATAAATAAAATTATTATCTTAAAGAATAATATATTTTGTTTTAATGTGTTTAAGTAA
This sequence comes from Nasonovia ribisnigri, assembly GCA_027563435.1. Classification (NCBI taxonomy): domain Eukaryota; kingdom Metazoa; phylum Arthropoda; class Insecta; order Hemiptera; family Aphididae; genus Nasonovia; species Nasonovia ribisnigri. Next base: position 125,728 of record JANEHU010002227.1, read on the forward strand.
TACAATAAACCATAATCACACGAAACTATGGATATAATTATAGATTTAATTTCAGTACATTAGTTTGACTTCAGACGACTGACCACTATCAAACTAACCTATCAACATTGCTCTAGCATAATAAATAAACACTGTACACCCGAAAGCTTATACACCAAACCGAAGAAATAAAATAAGTGCACCGGGGATAAATAAATCATAATATATAATTATACAAATAATTCTAGAGATCAAAGTTTAAAAAGTTGTTTTTGATTTTTCAAATATAAAAATGATAATAAAATAAAGTCACGAGTCAAGATCATTGAAATATTTTTAAACGTTTGGTAATAAGCACATATAAATAAAAACATAAGCATTTTCATATTTTTTTAGAAATATTGATATTAAATTATATTTGATACATATGAAAAAAATCAAAAATATTAGGGAACTCCGTCTGCTGTATAGTATGTCATCATTGAGTAGGTAGAAAGTATTGAACGGATGTATTTCATTTTAACTTGATAATATATCATTGAAAAACGATCCTGAGTGCAGACGGTCTATCAACTTATCCTAATGCCTACCTATATTCCAAAGGAAATATTATATATTATTTATAATGCCATTAGTAATTTTTTTATTGATAATAAATATTGTATTTTAATACGGTCTCGTCCGAGGGTAGGATGATTTCAAACTAGATAAATGATTTGGGTGACTATTTTCGAGTGAAGATGTCCACCTAAATCAAGCAGTTTACTAGAAACTTCGTTAAGTTTATAATTGAGTTCAAAAAGTTAAAACTTATGTTGAGGAACCGACATCTTTATCTAACTTAAAATCGAAAGTATATTGTTAATTTCAGATATTTAATTGGTATAATGGTATCAAAAGATGTAGATTAGACCGAAAAAGATTGGAATAACAGAGATTTTCTGGTTCCAGAAGGTTCTTCCGCACACAAAACTATAGTACACACTACACAGCCACGATGCAACACGCTTTTTAGGAACATCGGTAGTCAGATCAGAGAGAGACGAAAAAGCAATATGGTACGGTTTAGAATATTCTGAGAACTTAACACGATCGCGATCAACCAATACACAATTGCTCTTTGGACAATTCATGCAATAATAGATAACGAAACGCATAAAAACGACTGGTCCGAACGAAAGTCCGATTTCAGTATTCGATTGAAAGAATATAATGCGGAAATAACGAATCTTAGGTTCGCAGAAAAGTTATCGTGCTTACTATGTTTAACAAATAAACCATGTGGTCGGGCGCAGTATAAAGTATTTTTCGTTGCGGAAAAACGAGCTAAAGAAAGAAAAACTCTATTAAACTCATAATACTGTCTACCTCTATATACACTCACAAGTATGTACAGGATGATTCACCAAACATTTTGAGGTTTGGAGTTTTTAAGTACCACCTATGTATTATAAGAACCATATTTTTAAATAATTATATTTTTTTTATTACTGTTTATGGAGTTCCAAAAATGGAGTTGAACAAAATTAAATTTTGGATAAGAAAGCCCCCTTTTTTACTGTAACTTGCAGATGATTTTTTCAAAAATATTGATGCATCTAAATTATAATTTCAACAAGTAAATGCTAAAATATTATCATTGTATACCAAGGATAATACTCCATGATAATAGGTTTGGACAATATAATAGAGGTTATAATTATTTGAAAATTATATGATTTAATATTAGTTTACTAAAATGTTGTAATTTGAAAATATTTCTAAGCAGCATAATGTTGTACAAGATTAAATATAACATATTATAATTTATATTATTTCTAAACCATTACTAATGACTTTTGTCATTAGTACATAAATAATAATAACTCAGAAGCTCCTTATTTGAATCAAAACGTTCAAAAAAATCATCTGCTTAATAATGTATTGTAGTTTTCACTAAAAAACAAAAAATCGTACATCCTTAAAACACTCGTCAATGGTAAAAAAAATCTAAGTATGTATTTGAAAATATGGTCTTTCATAAAATTGAAAATTCTAAAAACCAGGATTTAATAAAACGTATTATTAAACAATTAAAGGAGGATAATGCCTGGTGGATCACCCTATATATATTGCTGACTTAATGGATGATCGTACACCGCGGTGGATTTTCAAATAAATCGACAAGCGGTGTTTTGTATATAGTTCTCGGTCACACGGTTTTGTGGTTGGTAGGTAACAAATTGTTTCAGCAAAACGGATTGAATAAACGTAGAACACCACTGTGTATAATACATGTATGTTCAGAATAATACACACAAGACACAACACACACTATACCGGTCACCCACATATTTTGTGGTTAGATGTACTGCTGCATTGTTGGGTTCCAAGGTCAATTCCGTGAAAGGGAGTCGAAAACCGAAAGGCATCTGCAATAATTTTACACCCAAACATATGTGTATAAATGATACTATTTTATTATAAATAATAATATATATCATATTGGTATACCAAGTATCAGCAGTTAATTGAAATGGAGCAACTACAAAATATTTAATTTTTTTTGTTTGAGATTAGTTTTTATAAATATAATATTTTATTTTATATGTATAAGTTATACATATACTAAAATAAGAAAAATTAGTGACAGAATTACCACCTCCTTATAGTTGTGCTAATGGTCTAGGGATCATTAATTTAATTATTAATACTATCAGTATTACATGTTTATCCCAATTATAAATGATATGATGTATTTTAATAATGGGACTGCACACTTTTTCGGTCCCACAGCCCACGGGCCACGACATGAGTTGTTTTTAAGATTGTCATTTCGGCTATGTAAAATGTGCCGTACCTAAGTGTAATAGTATAATATTATAGATTAGGTATTTAAATATTATGTAATATTTGGTAAAAAATATGTAAAATAATTTAGACTTGTGCGATCCGATTTTGCGCCGTCGCAATGCGATTCAGTGGTCCGAAACTAGGAAATATAATAACACAATTGGTCGAATTCAAACCACGCTGTACAGTATAACATATTATATCCCAGCGTAATAATTCGTTATACCATATTTTAAATTGAAATTAATGTTTTAATTATTTTCAAAACGCTGTTAAAAATCGTTTTTTTAGAAGATAAAAAATTAATTTACCCTGCAATCCATTGGCTGAAATAATTATTTTGCTCATTTCTCCACGAGTTATCAAAAGGTTATACGTTTTCAAGTAGGTATAATATATTAAAACCAAAACCATTGACTTTGATCGATTATATCGTCGAAAATGACACGTGCACGCGCTACCTATTTTATTCAATAGACCATACATTAAATAATAAATTAGTGTATACAGATATCGTGTTACTCAGAGAAACTATACAATTCATTATACATATATTTTACATTCGTCTTTTTATTTTTACATATGATTTTTCATTATTATTTTTTAAACTTCTAGTTTTAATATAAATTTGTCTAAATGAAATATAATCAATACCATCATAATAATATGCACTGGCAATTACCATGGACAATTTAAAAACACTGAAATACTGATAACAGCTTATAAAATAAACATTTGACACCCAAACATATAACATTTTTGTTACCATTTACCAAATAAACTCATTGAATCTTTATAGTATTATATAATAAAGTGAAATAAAAACTTTTGTCATAAAAAAAAATGTGCTTATTTAATCTTACCTATGTGTATACTGTATAACCTCTACACATATTTTTATATTAGGGTTCGTTTGGATTAGAAATATAAAAATAAAAATACAATTTGTTTTGCAAAGGCGTCCGCAAAAGGTTCGACCGATAAACGTTGATGGTGGCGGCCGTCGAGGTCAACACAAAATGGACTACGATTCACGTACTTCTCCAAATCTTGCAAAAATATTACACTCCTACACGTGTACCTACATAAATTCGTATCCGTGTTAGGACGAATACACAATGCATCCCCCCCCCGTGTATATATATTACACTATTATACGTGTACATTATTTCCAGTTACAAAGATAGGCGGAGAATTCTGAATAAGATATTATATTATGTACATTTTATTTTGATGCAACCGACCATATAGTTGAATGATTGGAATGAATTACTTAGCATCCAATGTCACTGTTTTCAGATTTTTATGCAACACGTCCCATTATTTTTATAAACAATAACTATCAATTGAAAAGAACTATATCAAACAATCAATAATGTTTTACCATTTTGACCAAACAGTTTACAACACTTCAAGTTCACAATGTTGCTATATCATTAGACTAAAGATTTAGCACGTTGTATTCTTTTTCAATTGAACATTTTAATTGTAACGAAACTATAAATAAATAATAATAATATAGTCAAATTTAGTTGTTATAAATGTATATAAATAAAATATAATAATAAAAATGTTCAAACTCATAGTCATAATTATAATTTTATAAAAAATGTAATAAATCACCTGTATATTGATACCTGAAACCTGAGTAGCGTAAGCGAACATAATGTTTTATAAATATTTTAATAAATTAACTGAACTTTTGTTAAACCAAATATATTTTGTATTTTCATTTTTAGGTAATTAGTTTTTATTACATTGTTCTACCGTAGCTTGTCAACACTAAAAACTCATCTTAGACTTCTTCATAAATTAAAAATTGTTGATCAAAAACCGTCTTAAGCCACTATCCTAGATCATCAGATTTTTTGTATACATTTTAAATTTGATTTTTCTTATTCATCTAGACCAGTTACCATAAATATTATGCTCGTTCGTTTGATAAAAATTATTATATTTGGAAAAGTTGGGAAAAATTAAGCGTTTTTAATCGTATCACTAAAATTGAGTTTTCAATCGTATTATACCAATGAAAACTGAAAAGTCATATGATATTATATGATACATACATAATATATAATTTTTATAACAATTTCAAAATATTTATCATACTACGTGAACTATAATATTTTATTTATATTCAAATTGAATAGCTCTGAATAAATATGAAATGTGAATAAACTGTTATATAACAAGTACAAGGTATTGTATTTTACTAAATTAATATAATATAATACAAAAATATAATGCGTGTACCTAATATTATTTTAGTCAACTAACATATTTTAATGTTTATACATTTTGTTAAGCAATAAGAAATAATAAAAATATGAGATACCTAAATATCTTTGATTAAATACAAATTTAAACAAATAACTAGTTTAAATTATTGAGCAGATATTAACATAAATGTATACACATTACACAATAAACATATTCTTGTTTCAGAAGTTTAATTCAAAAGTTTATCAGGTATAGTTTGTATATAGATACACAATCTCATTAAAATAATACTTAATCATTCAAACAGTTAGAACTATTTGTACTTGTAGTCAGGAAAACTTGGACTAAATCATAAAGTTACAAATCAATAATGATACATCGTATAACTAGCTAAGACAATGCTTTGCGGGTATAACTAATCTAAAATTTCCAAAATTGACATCAACTCTTTATGAAAAATGAATTAAATAAATTGCTTGTAATGTAATATCTCGTGATTTGTTCTATACAACAAACGTCCGTGTAGGTACCTACGTATTCGTTCGACAGTTAAAATCAGTTCAGGACTGTAATGTGACACATAGACATAATGTTATAGTAAAGTAATACAATGTTAACAACGTTATGATAACATATTTATATACCTAATTATAAAAATAAATAAATTGTATTCGTGTAACGCGGTATAATAAATCGCACATTATAAAAGACGCGGGCGACGACTGCGGGGAATAAAAAACGGAAAATAATAGCATTAGCATGCGGTTACAGTTTTTAAAAAAAAAAAAAAACATAACGTATAATATTGCCACAAGGTTGTCGCCCGCGTGCTCGAGAAGTGTTTACATATTTTAAATCGGAGGATAATGCGTTATCAAACAACTCGGTGTGCCGTCTCGCATTATAAAATATATTATATTGTGCTGCGTAACAACAATATACGTACGACGTGACAAACGCCGCTCTGATAGTTTGGCTGACATTTTGATATTTTCTCGTTTGGTAAGACGCGTCTCATAACGTTCATCACAGACCACAGGTTGCATTGGTAAGGCGTCGTATCCATAATAATGTTTATAATATATTATATGTGTGTATATGTACGTATGTATTTACGTATGTATATACGTATGTATATATGTATGTATGTATCGTGCATGTATATGGTGTTTACATTTTCCTTTTTTTCTATTTACACACTATGATTGCGTTACATGTCATGTTGAAACAACTGTGTAAATATTGAATTTTTTTGCTTTTGCAGAGCACCAGAGAAAAATCTGTCGCAGTGATAACAGTTATTCCATGGGTCGTCGCGTGTACATATTATTCTATTTAGCTCGTTTTTTACGTCGTATACACATCGTTCTAAAACTATTACAACGCGTGCCTGTCCGATTACAATAAAATAATATAGGTACCTATCTACAATGTTTGACCGTCCATTAGTATTACTGTTGAAGATATGAATGTAACAACCTCTTATTTAGTCGTTATAATAGTAGGTACCTACACCAAATCGTGTTTGGAATATATTTTCGTGATTTAATTAACAAAACGAGTGATTCCGGAACTGTGAATATTCCGATTTACGAGGGCTAAGTAACGTTATACCTTATGCGTTATTGGGCCAAAAGTTCAAATGTTCTAATTACAGTTTAATTTTTTTTTTATTTCTAATCTATGAATGAGTTACATGTACGTTTCGTATACCACAAAAATAAAGTTATCTAAAATATTATGGTGTTTACATCAAATATAAAATAATAATAAGTAAAAATAAGTAAAAATTTAACACCATTGTAAGATAACTAATACACACTTCGTTCAACTTGAAATCGAAAATGTTTGACTTATATAAAACATAATTCTTGAGGGCATTTCAAAAGTACGACGATTTAACACATTTAAATAAGAGATAAAAGTCAAATAATAAGATAATTTCATAAATAGGAAACTTTAAATTTAAAATATTCAATACTACATAATCACTGACTTAAGTTCACGGGATTATAAATAATAGAAAAGAAAGTTTTTTTATCAACATTTTAAACAATTCAATTGAGTCAATTTTAAAACTCTTTGAAGGGTGAGTTTTGATTTTTATAAACTTTTCATGTGAATTAAAATTTTTAACTGAATAAACAAAAATATGTGAATAAACGAGAAAAAAGTTGTAGTAATGCATGTGGATATTAGATATTTTATACTTATAATGGCTAAAGACATTTAGAGTATCTATATAGATGCAATAAATAGAAAATAATTATGTTCATAATTTAAACATATTTACTGTAATAATAATCATTATGGTAATTATTTTAGATTTCCAATAAAATCTTAAGAATTTGAAGAATATTTTTTTTTCTTATCTTCAAAATATCATACAAAATAAAACTAACTTAAATTACTACTTATATTATAGTAGTTATTGTTATTAAAGTGTGATTTTTTTAAACTGCTTAAATAATTTCAACTTGAAGCGATAATTTAAGATTTATAATTAATAATTAAAATGTATCTCATTTAATGTCACTTAAGTAATAAATACAATAATACGTTATACGTTTTAAGTATTAACGTTAATCCTTAAGAATATAATTGAAGTTACATACCCGTCTCAAACTATCAACTAGAAAATATTATTTACTAATACACAGCAACCAAATAGCATTATTTTTGAAAACTGTTTTAGACTAAATCGTGATCTTTTTCTTTTCAAGCCTTATCATTAATTTGCAAATTATCGTAACAAGATCATAAGAGTAACTTTAAGGGTAACTTAATACCCTAAAGGCTATAATTCCAAAACGAACAGTTTTCGATTAATATTCAAACTATATATTATTATATATCATGAGTCATGACATTTAAAATAATTATTAGGTAGTGATATTATGTACCTACCTATCTAATTTCTATGAGATTTATTTTTAACGTTTTAGAATATTTGGTTTTTAAAAAATAGTTATTATTAAATCCGTTCTAGAGAGAAGATTTTTTTTTGTACTAGTTTACATACGTTTTTTCATCAAAGAAAAGTTAATATGCATATTTTTTTGATATAGTACTTATTACTTAATCCAATTTGTGTTCTAAATAATTAATTATGAAGTTCAGAACATTTTATAATTAAAATTATAATAAATACAATTAATTATGACTGGCAAGTTGTTGTACCCGGAATTATTCTATACTGTATAAACTATAAAGAAGTGTATGTAATTTTTTAAGGTATGGGAAGTTGATGAAAAAAAAAATAAATAGAGTTGGTTAAAAGAATGTCAGTGCACTATTTATTTCATTTCTCTGACCTACGTGCAACATTTTTGTTCAGTAGAACTCATCTAGTGTTAGCTTTATGAGGGTGAATTGACCTATTATCAAACTTTCAGTGTTTCTCTGTATGAAAATTAAATTAAATAAATAAAAATGTTATGAATATCATATATGTTTTATTTGTATTACTCCGTCATTATTACAATATTTCAATTTCTACAAGTTATAAGTGTGATAAATATTATAATTTTTCAATTCTCATACATTGTAGCAAAATTAAAATATCATATAACAACTACCTAAAACCATAAATAATATTCTTAAGTTTAAGTGTGATAATAGGTAAATTCTACCTCAATATTAAACCTCATAAGTTATAATACAAGATTGGTTCTTCTCATTGAAAATTCGCTAGGTGGCACGTGGGTCAAAAAGAGAAAACAAAGAGTGCGCTAACATTCTAAAATAACGTTTTAGAATATATTCTTATTTTAGGCCTATTATATAGAGTTCGAGTGGATCTCATCGCGTCATATAATGTGTATTTAGATTTTGGGCTTTCCAATGAATGTACCTCTGGGTTTTGTAATAATGTGTGCATAAGTTTGTCTTTTTTATGTGACTTATTATTACTTATTAAGGCAGTAAAACTAGTTAATTTTTTTACTTTGAGGGTGGTATACTGGTATTTAATATCAAATTGAATTTAGTTGGTAGGTACTATTATTTTGAAAATAAAAAAAAAAAATTACGGAAAATCAAGAATATATTTTATGCAAAAGCATGTTTTTGACAAAATCGTATTTATTTTATTTTTATTTTACTAAATATTTATTTTTTATTAATTTATTTTTCAATTGATGAATAATAAAATATTTTTTTGTAAATAAAACAACTTGAACGTTTAATACAAGGTTTTACAAAAGTTTTCATTACCAGCATTAAAAAATGTCACAGTATATTTTTTTATAATTTTTACATTTTATATCGTGTATTAAATAATCTGTTTTAAATGGTCTGATTGATCTTTTTAGAATTTGAAATTAATTATACTTATTAGTCAAACCTCAACATATTATCTTTTTAAATTTATCTTTCGTAATTCGTTTATTATAAGATTTTAGTATACATTCATAGTTCCTAGCTAAATAGCTAATACGAGAATAAAAACTAAAATCAAAAGTGGCAATTGTTTTTTGATAATACATTGTCAAATTTACAAATAATGTTTATCTCATTAGATGTAATTAACAACACTACGCCCGTGGATTACTTTTTGGAATTTTAGAGCGTTAATAATATATTGCGTTACTTACGATTCGATATGAGTATATGACAAATTTTTTGAAAGCGCACCACCACTATTACACTAATAGTTGGTGATTGTATTTCAGGATAATAACGCTCGTGGCAAAGACTGCGCCGAGTACAACTATACATAGCAGTACCTATATAATAGGGATTCAAAATACATTTTTCATAAATCTAAACAACAAAAAAAACACTTAGGTACATGTAAAATTTGACCATTTTGTATATTTTTGCACCCAGAATCGATGTAATATGATAGTACGCGTTGACTCAATGTTTTTATAATAGTATAATACATACATTATTTATAGTATACATTTGGATCAGTTTTTTCTGATTGACTATGTAACAACAAAGCCGGGCCATGAAAATTTGACACAAATATGTTATATTGCTGAAAGCACTGCAATAGTATCCAAGTATACCTAAGTATTAGTATTAGTATTGGATTCATTTAAGTATAATCAAATATTTATTTATTATTTTTAAAAAACACGAAAGTCGCACAATCACTTATGTGTGACACAGGCGGTAACAAATAATAAATATAATTTAACTTGTTACTTTTAACTGAGTTAAGTTAATATCTATTATGACCTTAAACTTTTATAGCAAAATATATTATTACTTAACTATTAACTAATAGGTACTGTAACGTTAATTGTACTCAATCAACTCAAGTTAATATGTTCATTAACTTGCCCGCTTTTGTACGACAACGTATCGAACTTGTTGAATGGCCATTTCATTGTCTTCGGCGCTTACAACAATAATGTATACTTATATACTTTGTACTTGATAACAACAATAATAACTCTAACGATACGCGTTGTCCGTATGTTTCAGTGTGCAACGTCACGATAAAAGCTGATATGCTGTTGGCCCGTTCAAACTCGACATTCGGCCAGATCAAATCTCCAGCGCTGTCGGGTCCAAACCACTGTTGGTACACGCTGGACCCTGGATACGACAGACGCGTGGAACTGCAAGTGTACAGGCTCGTCAACGCCGGCCATTTCAATGGTTCAAGGTAACGTACACGAGACCGTGACCTACCCGAAATCGACGACTCGTTTGTCGGCAGACCAATAATAATTATTGAGACGCGTGGTATAACCGATCAAAACAATCGTAACTATACATCGTTCGTATACTTGTAAGCGTGACATAACTCTATGATATTATATCTTTGGTATTCATGGGTCGGCTTGTGAGTGATTAAAGGTGTCGCTTGTGCACAAGAACACGATCGTTTAGAGCCAGTAGTAATATTTATGAAACCACAGACGAAAAACATAACGCACGTCTTGTGCTACTCGAGTAGTTGTTGAAATACAATGATAACGCTTAGAAATATCGACCAGACGTGAGTTGTTCACTAAAATTTAGTGACTAAATGGACCCGGTTTTCCCAAGAGTAGTTCCGTGTGATTAAATCGGTTGGAAGGAAAAGCGAGTTCATGGTCTTAGGTTTGACCAAGAACGACTACGGCCGACGGTAAGGTACGACAGTAAAAAACAAGACGGGCGCAAATGACTCGATAGTAATCGTTACTCGGTGGTGCACGCGATCGTTGGGTTGTTGGATAACGGTGTACTATGTCGTGATTGAATAGTAAATTTTCCCTACGGGTCCGCAATATTGAAAAATGTCTCAGGGCTCATATGGCAATCACAGGCCAGTTCGACAATGTAGTTATGCTATCTATATATATATTATAGTTCATATTTAGAAACTATGCACTCGGGGCACTCATACGATTCATCCCCGCTTATTGGCCAGCCAGGGGGAAGGAGGTGGATGTCCAGTGTTAAAAATAAAAATTATAAATACCTATATATACAATTATAAAGCATTACTTGTATAAAGAAACAAATTCACTTTAATTTGCCACATTTTATACTTGTCAAAAACATTATTGACGTGTATATAACATATATGAAAATTGAATAGTGAAAAAAAAACCTACTTAGAGAACGATATCAAATACTCGACAAAAAGTCATTATCGCCCGTGCGGGTATATTACATCTGTGCAAAGTGTATATATAATAATAATAGTTGACTTGTGTCTGAATTCACAAGAAACGGCGTAACGCAAACTAAACGGTTGTGTAAACGCAGAGGGGAGTTGGTTAAGCTAATTTATTCGTTGGTTATATTACAAATTCCCTTCTATATTTGCGTCATTTGCTCCGATATATTATTAATATTCAATTTAACAACTGAATTGACGATTATGAACATAAAATGACGCAGAGACTCCATTGTTGAAATTTAACATTTACTTCTGTTACAATGTAACAGAAATCGTGAATTTCCACTATTTTGTTTCGAGCTTCAAATATATCTATAGTAAAATCAAAAATATCAAACACAAAGATAATACGTATTGTTTTTTTTTTTTTAAATACTACAATGGGAGATTATAAAAAAGTTTTGACATAATCAATAATCATGAACACAAAAAAAAAACTATACAAATTCAATAAAAAGTATAGGTTTATATATTACATACTATATAATATTATGATTCAAGAATACTAAAAATAATTTTTTCCGTCGTATAATTAAATTAACCATAGATAGTAGTATGGTATATATTACATATATCCAGAATTTTCATAGTATTCATTTAGCAAGTATAATAACATGCAATTTATGCATTTTAACATATTATGCACTATATTATGCTAGAATTTAAATAAGATAAAGTTGTTACTTACTTTTCAGTTTCCACTCTTACACATTAATTTTAATTAATAACGTAATATGAATTCATATGATGCATTTTATTTAAAATTATAATAGTTATAATTTGTCACTCCATATATTTGCAACAATGAAAAAAATATTTATCTTGAAAATTAATTTAGTAATTTAAATGGTAAATCTAAGTCAGTAAAATAAAATGATTTAGAAATTTAAAGTTTTTAAGATATTAGAAAATATGTTAAAAACATTAATTTATTGCATTTGTATGCATTTATAATATTAATTTAAAATTTCAATAATTTGATTAATTTTCTTTTTAAATGGTAAGTATAATATATTAACATTAATTTATAAACAGTTTTTAATTTAATATATTAATATAATTTCAGAGTTTGAGACTTTCATTTACTTTAAAATTGCAAACATTATTTTTTGAAAAATAATTTTTATTATTATTATTATTATGGCATTAGCTGAGTGTTTATTAGCCGGTGTTACATTATTTACATTAGAAATACGTTGAATTTACATAACATTGAATTACTATTATATATTTATACTTGTACATTGTTTTCTTAGGTAGTAGGTATAATTAATATTTATATAAACGCAAACATTATTTTATGTTGTTAATTTTTGTATATTATAAATTAATGATGTTTGAAAACTTACTTTTCCACTCATGGCGTTTATTGTTTTTTTCTGAACATTGTTATAGTTTTGAAAAAACCCAACCATGAACTTTCTCACTAATGAATTATAAACACATTATTTTCTGAAGTATAATTGTTATTGTTTTCACCTAATTTTCAATAGTTCCACCTATCAGTAAATTATGTTACTTTAGAACTTTCCTTAAACACGTAGGCATAGTCAATTAAAAATGTTGATATGGTTGATGTATTTCTTTTTACAATTATTTTATATTTTAAAATATAGTATTATACGTAGAGTTGCATAAGCATATATATATATATTGCTATAAACTTAAAAGGTTCTCCTTAAATCTAAAATATATGATGGCCACAGATAATAAAGTTTTGTAAAAGCATAAACGTAATTATTATCATTATTCATAGACTTATTTAGTTCATTTTTATATCAAACAATTTCATTATTTTTACAATTCGTATACACATTTATATGTTGATACTTACATAGTATTTGAAAATCATGATGAGCATGCCATAATCATATCACATAGTTTGTTTTGTGCATAAATACAGTGAGAATAAATCGAGAAAAGATTATAGTTGTATAAGAGCACCAAAAATCAAAATTCTAAATCAGCAAGGTTAATTAATAATCTACAACGTTTTTATTTATTAAAACAAGAAATTAAAATTTATGAGAAAATACGAAAATCTTAAGTTAGAGAAACCATACGGAAAACAGGAATCCTATTATACGTGTAGGTGTTATTCTGACAGCACGATTAGAAAATTCTATATACGTTTGAATAAAAACAAGTGTTTTATATTAAACAGAAAGATAATTATGAAAATTATGTGCTTGAGGTTCCGTTGTTTCTTAGTAGTGGGTAGATCAAAAAAAGAGAGAAATTTAAAGTGATTTGAAATAAAGGGAATGGCAGGAAGTTGTGACCTAATGTAAGTCACAAAAAAGCGACTACTTGGCGCCTAGAAAGATTAAGTTTCCAGAGCTGATGGTGTATGTATAATATAAGAATTGTAAGAAAAATAGTTGTGTGCCAAAAAAAGTATTAAATCCAGCGGTAGTAATAACTATTAGATTTGCTAATAGGACTAGATCATTTTTTTGTGTGCGTAGAAAAATGTTCACAAAGAAATCGTATTGAATGGAAAATGTCTAGTCGGATTAATGATATAGCTTTGCAGCCTCCCGGGTTTATCATTTTATTATTTTGAAATATCCGTATTACCAACTACATAACATAGTTAGCGAATGATTTAATTTTAACTGGAAGATGGGGGTCTTATAGACTAATCAATTTCAATGAAAATTGATAAGTCTTGACATAGTTAAGAAACAAAGTAAGATAAAATTAATCTGAAATAAAAATCTGAAAAATAATAATCAAGTTTTAAAAATTGATTTAGATTTGTTTATTAATTGTTAGTAGTTTTTAAAGAACCCAATTGGTAAGTACTAAAGGTTAGGTTAAATCATATGATCAATTTTGCTATACCAAAAAAAGTGTTTAACGTACATTGGATATAATAATTAATAATAATATTAATATAATATAATAGAAATAATATTATTTCAATACATTAGCTATCTCATAGGTATCTGATAAGTTGTATTGTTATCATATCGTTCTATGTAAATAAAAAACAGGTTTATTATAAAATAAATGATTATATTTTACTTTCATGCAGTTGGTATAAAATATTCATTGATAACATAATATATTACATATTTAGTTGTTCTAGGTAACTTTATGTTTCTGAATTTAACTTTTATTTAAATTTTAAATATTGATGCCCAATAGTTTTATACATTGTTTTTGTTCACACTAATGGTTTTTGGGATTCCTCTGCACCATTCCATTAATAGCCGGACGAGGCACTCCTTTATATTGTGTAAAATAGATTTTGAGTTCCGTGACCATGCCTCAGTGTCAGTGCACAGTCTCACGCAATTGGGTTTGAATTTATCGAGCATTTTTGAAGTACATGATACGTTCTGCTGTCACGTCCTTAACGGAGTCTAATAGTAATAATAATTATAAGCCAATTCTTTCCAGAGTAGGTACCTACCTCAAAATAAGGGGTCTTTATCTTTGTGCATTTGATAATTTATAATTTTTCTTATATTATATTGTATAATCTTATTGCAACAAAAATTAGCCGACGAGCACATTTTAAAGCTAAGTACAGTTGGCAAGTGTGTTATTTTATTAATTGTAATGACTATCATTTTAGTTTTTTCTTTCAAAACATATTGTAATGCGTCTATATTTTAGATATTAAAGGTTTAAAACAAGTTTCCGTATAAATCTATTATGACTTATAATATAAACCTTAAATTACAAAAATAAAAAACAGCTAATAAACGATATTATGAAACATCAATTTTTAGTAGGTACCTACCTATCTTAAGTGTAACAATCCGTATTTTTTTATCCCATTAAATACTTCCGAACCCTATTATGGTATAAAACGAAACGTACAAGCTAGTTAAATATTTTATGTACATTATAAAATGAGTATGTCAATATTTTTTATTTTCCAATAGCCTAAGAATGAATTTTAAATTATTTTATGCATCAGATCAATGGTGACAGTCGCACAATGGACATACTTTAGCAGAGGGTAAAATCTGAATTTTCAATCAAGTATAGTAATAAATGGCAGTATTGTGTCATAAAAATTTCATATAACTTTAAGCCATCAAAAACATTTCATATTTGACATGAATAACGACATTGTCTACACTTAATGTAAAGATTAAACTAACCGAACTTAATTCCTTAAAGCAGATTTCTATATACTTACTAATAAATAATTAGGAAACATGTTATGTGATTGGGTGTTTGACTATATTATTTGAAATCAGGTATTTGAAAGAAAATGGTCAAAATATTAAGCTAATTAATAAACATCGAGTGACGCAACCATAGGTGTTTTTCGGAAATACTTTCTGCAGTTTAATAGCAGTTTAATTACCAACAATAAAGTCAACTTTAAACATTAATTCACCGTCAATTATGTTAACGAGTTGATTATTATTCAAAAAAGTATGTTTAACACAAATTATAATATAAGATAATTCGTTAATGTTCATACTTCCGATTATTAAATTAATCTAATATTTTAATTTATGAGTTTATTCTTAAACAAGCGCAGTACTTTGTACTTACCTACATTCTGAACACGGATTTTTTGAACAACTTACCCATTGTAAAAAATTAATCAAATATACAGTTCAGTTAATCATCTGTTCTACGGTAAACAACTTTTGCATTTGATGAATAAAAATCACTTATTAAAAATGTTATTGAAATTGAAATTTACACCAAAAAAAATGTACTATTTCTGATTTTCAGAGTTTCCAAAATTATATTATTAAATAATTTGATTAATGTACTAGGTAGAAGGTACCTACTGCTTATTAATTAATTGACATGTTTATTGATAATTAACTTTTTGTACTTAATTACAGTATTAAATATTCCACATTAAATTTTAATATTATCAAAAGAGCTCCTAAAATTTAATGAATTATTTAGTGGCCATCAAGTATATTTTAAAATTCCAAAAATCCGATTTTAAATAACAGTATTATTGAAAAAATAGTAGGGTGAGCATGCTTGTTAAATCACTATAATATGGCCACATTCATCAATTGAATTATTAATTAAAATCTATTTATCTATATAACAATAGACTATAATATTATGTGTAAGTATTATCATTGAATATTTGAGTATACATTGTACAATATATTATACTCAATGGTATAATTATTAAATCTTGAAATTAAATTCTCGTGGAAAATAAAAAAATAATATGAATTATATTTTACAAATTTAAAATATTTGAACCTTAAAATATATCTATTTGGTATCATACGTAACTTAAATCTTTATATGATAAAAACATAATAGAATTATAAATGTTTAATTGTAATATTTTCTTTTTTTCCCTTTAATTTTAACAAAATTACTCACAATGTCTTCGAAAATGACCTAAAAAATTAGTCACTCGTAAATATAAGATAATTTTTAATAATTCTATTTAATTTAAATACAATATTATTCAATACATAATATAGTAGTTTCAACTCTGAGTATTCCAGTTATTGTTATTTTAACTTATATAATATATTATGGCTTTATAGTTATAAAGGTATATTGCAACAATATAGCACTAACCTTATAATATGTTATAATGTAATACTATTTCATTTTTTATTTCAGATTAACCTAACCGTGCTTATTTTAAATTATCATATTGTATAATGATTTATTAAAATAAATTGATTTCACGTCAATTTAAAAGATTAGTTTAATCAGCTCCAACCATTTGAATCAGTGAAATATTAAACAAAGCAATACTAATTTAAAATATCTATAGTAATTTATGTTGATTATTTACCATATAAATATAGAAATATAAGAAATTGAGTTTTCAAGTTAAAATAAATTCTTTTTAAACTTTTAAAGTTTTTAAAGATCATCATCAAGGGCGTTTGCGTGAAATAAGCTCCCCGATTCAAATCATATTTTTTTACTTATATCCTTATAGTTACAAAATTATTGATAAATCCTTTTATATTTTATTAGGTATTCATTATTTTTTAACCTTGCAGTGTTTAAATTAATTCATTTTTTGTTTTTGTTAATTTGCAAGTGATAAATTGGTTAAAAAAAAGTACGTAGCCTATTTGCCATATATTGAGATAAAAACAGACAACAGTATTTACTAGGTATACTATTTACTAAAAATATGACTTGTCAAATTATTGCATTTTTTTTTTTTCAATGGCGTTGTACTATTTTTATAGCCAAATGAAACGACAATAATAGCATTTATATGATTATAATATAATATGATACCTATATAGTCGTAATGAATACTTTGTTAACAGCTAAACGTTATTTAGATAATTAACTCAAAAAACTTGATTTTACCTAACCTGATATAATTACAGCCTGACTGTTTTGCACATTAAAAACATAATTTACCTTACTTTTGTCATAGGACCTGTATTGTTTATGTTTATAATTACAAGTTTACCTCAGCTCTATCGAATTTCAAAACTTTTATACGCGACCTCTACTATTATATAGTCCTCCTATGTATACAACATCTGTGCATGTACCTGTAAGCCCCCACATGGCCATGATAATAAACATAATAGAAACGCCACCGACTTAATTTAGTATCATTGAAACGAACAAGTGTATGGCAAACTGGGAAACGCGTGCGTGTGTGGTTCGTATTTTATCCAATAAAACCGGGGCCTGTATATAAATCCCGGGCTTGAATGAAATTTGAATGATATATCAATATGTGACACCCACACGTATAGATACGTGTAGTACACGTGTGCAGACTCGCTGGCAGTGTAAGTTGTGATTCGTGAAAACGCCGACGGTGACATTCCATTCGCTCTTCGAAAATACCGTTTGACAAAATATACTTCAGCATTTTCGGTGACTATTTATCCGAAGCGATGATTTTAAACTTTAAACGCCCTTTTGATTTCGCTACGCTTGGACGTACCATGAACGTTGTATATATAATATTATACGTATTCATATTTATTGTGTATATAATATGTATATTCACATAAATATATGGGTATATAAATATTATATACATATTATATATTTTATAGCCAGAGGGTAGAAGCGAAATCCCGTGAAAACTTAATTATCTCCGTATTTTTAATTTATATTTTGCGCCTGTCGATTCGCAAAATGAAAATCTACAAGCGCCGTCGGTGATGCTGTTTTGCTTATCCAAACAGCGGGCAGAGACAAACAGCGAGAATGGTATATAACTTTCAGGCTATGAATTATTTATCGTGATAAACGTAAAGGCGAACGACAGGGTCAGAGTAAAAAAAAAACGTCTTAAATTAAAAAAATCAAAATAAATCATATTTCGTCTCAAAACCGATTGCACTACTTATTGATACAGCGCCTACGCTTTTTCATCGAGGTAAATATAATAACGAAATGAGTGAATACAAACAAACCGGACATATAATATTATAATAATAATTATACACTCTGTGGACAATGTATATAGTCATATAGATTATCATATTCGATCTATCACACGACTATTATTAAATGAGTATATTCTTTTTCACAATACCTACATGATGTGAATCGTTGGCAAATTATTGTACAATATGCTTAAGTTCAGAAATGATTTATCGGCTTGCAATAGTTGTGCACGAATCTTAATAATTTATTGTGATTAATATTAGAGGAAACACATTATTCAACATCGCAATAAACGAGAGTTGTATATTACACTATATACCTACCTATCGTGGTTGCGTAATATTCAATTTTCTGGAGAAACGCTTTATTATTTTTTATTACAAAAAGGTTTATCTGAAACTATCCTCAAATTTCACCCTAAATGGTCAAAATTATTGTAATATTATACAAACGTTAATGACTTAATATTTAGTTGGTATACGTGTGCGTTATAATTTAGCTATCCAACGATAATAATTTATTGCTGGGATTATGGCAGCAGTAGCACAAATTAAGGGTCCATCCTAAAAAGAGACCTAATGAAAAAACCACTTTCATAGTTTCATCGCATTATTTTTATTCATATCAATTTTAATTATGCATGTTCTTTATACAATATTAATTTAAACAAAATACCAAAATATGTATATACCTACTTAATGTAAGTTAGGTACCTATAACAAATCAAAAATAACGATATTTCTTTAACGTACAATTCAAGAGTACTGTTTTTTCCTACGCTTCTTAGTATGGCCATTACATGGATATTTTAAAAACTTGGGTCCGGGAATAAAATATTGTTGCCTGAAATATTGTCATAACCATTAAAAAAATTGAATAACGGGGTCGATATACGCGCTCCCAAGCGCATACAACCAAGTCTCAACGCCGCGCAACCCATTATACATATCTTTTGGTAGCAACGAAATGATATATTTTGCATGTACCATAACCTGCACATAGTACGTCTCGTAATATTAAAATGCTAAAAACAAGGTCCTCCTGCATAGCTGATCGTAACGGGGAGGACCAATATTGAACACGCTCAATAAACACTGAACAGCATAAACAGTACAACAGAGGGAAGATTTACTTCTCGCGGTAATAAGTCATCTTAATTATACTTGCATTTACATTTCGACGTGATGCAAATCAACCTTAGGACCAATTACACATTAACATTCGCGATTTGAATATTTCAAAATTTCGCGACGGGAGAGAGGGTCCAATCCGAGTACACTCGTCCACGTTTTGTTACACCGTCATTGTAATTTTGCGAAACAATCGCATTGCAGGGTATAATAATATATACTTTTATAATAATTTTCAATTTTATAAGTGAACTAATTAAAAAAAAAAAAAAAAAGCTACTTACGGACTCTTACGGCTTATTTATACGTTTCAATTACAGTGACTCGTTAAAAATGTATGCGACTAGACATGGTGACTATCATAATATTGTGTATATAATACTATATAGGTACGAGTATTACGCGTGTCCTTTCATTTTTACCATGGAACACAGCACGTGCAATCAAAATCCAGTGCAATCTCGTAACAGCCCTTTAAACCCTCTTTTTGCTTTTGTGCTCCCCTAGAAATACACAACAACGACGGTAGTTGTGGCCAAAGTGGTTAGGTATGATTATACGACTCAAGTATCGAGGGTGTTTGGAGATGATAAAAAAAAAAATAAAAACATATAAACGGTGAATGAATGAAAAACTCGGACGGGGAATTCCGTTGACAATGGAAAAATATTAAAAATAAAAAGACAAGTGGATATGTAATATATTTCCCTTTATACATTGTCGTGTTTGGGCACGAAATACGCGACAGTTATATACGTGTATAGATACAACCCGTTGCGCCTTAACGGGTGAAAGTGACAACCCCATTAAACTGTCAACGCAGTCTGTATAGGTATTGATAAGGATTTGAATGCGTTCATCGGTTGATAGTCCTATCGGAGGACCACAACTTTTTTTAATATCATACCAAGTAATCAATGATTCTCGTCATAATAATATCACAAAGCGCGGTTTTCGTGTGTGGTGCATTCATTTTTATTATAATTGTACATAATACTATAGCCACTAGATATAGCTATATTATTTTATTAATGGATTGAAAAAAATAAATAATAATCTATCAAATTAGATTTTTCTTGCATCGTTTGGAACTTATATAGATACCCATATTAAAATATTCATTCTACGAATCAGTTGTCTTTGACCTATGTATAGCTAAGTGTTTTTAAAACTATAAATTCAACTCATTAATGTAATTTATTTATTTTTTTTTTTTTTTAAATAAGTTTTAAAAGTGACTTTAAATATAAACATTAAGTTTTCTTATTTATACTATTTTAACTACCTACATAATAGCATTATGAATAGTTAATACTTGTCCTGGCACTCTTTAAAGTTTTGAAAAAATGAAATACTGTTATAATAATTCAAACCTTTTTATCCAAGTTATAATTATTATACTATAGTAAATATTTGTGTAACAAACATTTAAAAACGCCCACGAAAAAATTCCAATACCTACATCTTTTTTTTTATTAAATTTATTACTGCTTTGAAAAAAAAAGTATTGAAAATTATTTATCATATAAATTTGAAGTTTTAGATAAATTGGTATTTAATAATTTAATATACCTAACTATTTACTAAGCTATATTAAATTCTAACAAAACGGGAAAAAAAGTAGAACTTATTTAGTTTTTATTGTATAGTTATTATTGATAATGATAATGTTGTTTACATTTTAGTATTGTCGAATAATATTAAAAATATTTTGAAATGTTTATAATTTGTATGATGGGTTGCTTATAATTTTTTATAAACCATAATCTTAATATAGTCTCATACAATTTATTGTTTTTTTTTCAAAATGTCTTAAGTTTAAAAACATTTTTGTTTTAAGTAAAAAACATATAATTAAGTACCTACAAATAAACATTTATACTGTTTTCAAAGTTTTATGTTTATAACCTTTTTTTGTCATTAAATTATGAAAATGCACTTTTAGAATGGAATTACAAATTATTTAAATCTAAAACCTAATAAAACTTTCATGTAATAAATAAAAAATAAACCTATTTCATGTGAGAATAACATAGCTTAGGACAATCTTATTCACTCTACGAGGACAATTTAAATATTTTAGAAACCAAAACAGAGTGCACCTTATTATTAATGAAAAATTATTATTATAATGATTATATATAATATAATAAAAGTTTAATTAAAGTTATAATCTTATAAGCCATATAATTTTTCTAGTTGTGTATCGGGATACCTGGAGTTGCTGGATTCTTTTGGACAAGGATCAGGGCCCCGGATATGTGGCCAAAACGAACGGTTAGCACCTCCAGTCGTCATGTTTGCAGATCGAGAATCGGCAGTATTGAATTTCCGGTAAGGATCGAAAGCAAAAAGTGTCCGTATATAATACAAATATTATACATTTTACTGAAATTAGTTTTTAATAAGTTTTTGTAAGCAAATAAAACGATATATGAATATATTATGATAAATTTCTTACGGCTTAAAATTTAGTGAGTAAATATATTCAATAAAAATAATATAGATCTGAACTGAGCGCAAACGAGAGATATTTTAGCTACCGTCTAGTACAAAAAATGAAGGGGTAAACGGTTGAACGGTCTTTAGTGGGTTTCATCCTTGCGTACGGTTATGACTGCGTGAAAGAAATGATACATAATGTAAGCCAGGAAGACTATCACGGTAAAAGGTAGTTATTATTAAAATTTGCTCTTTGTAAAATGTGCACGTACAACACTATTTGGAGAGGAAGTAATGCTCATCGCCATGCTTCCGGTTTAAATTAAATTTTTTTTTAAATTAAAATTTTTATTATAATATAGAAATATTTATTTAGCTATCTATACTTAAATAATATGGTATCACACTATCGTAATTTATTGGATAATGGTTATTGGATATAATTGTGCTATACGAACATGCTTGTAAGTAAAATAACATTTTAATGTTGGTAAGAATTCAAAATATGTTATTTTAAAAATTAATATATACATTTTTATTTTACGTCCAAACCATTGTAAACAAAACAATTAAATTAAGTAGATACAAAACAAATATTCATAAAAATAATATTTTATTAAACCGTATTAAAATTAAAATCAGAATTCATTAAAAAATATAATAATTATAATGACAATATTATAAAAATATAGAGAACTATATTTTGTTCACTCATCGAGAATGTTTTTATTCATTCTCATTTCAACCCTTCCCCCTTAGACAGCTACAACTATAATAAACACAATACTTCTTCCGCCTCATTTCCTTTTACTTGACTGAATCTTTATACTGTTTAATGTGCATTCACAAAATAACATTATCTGCCATAAAAAAAACTAAATGGAAAAGTTGTAAAAAAAAAGATTAATTTAAAACACGACAGTAATGAACTAATGTAATTACACTAGTCATTATGTTGAAAAAACATTTGTAAATTGAAACAAAACAGGTTATTATAATAAGTAATAACAATATGACCTACCGGAAAAGAAATATTTTAGTATAAATAAATAAGTGTTGTGCAAAATTTGTTTGCAAAAACCACATTCTATAATAGCAAGGCATTTAAAACTATATTGTATAAACTAACAAATATTTTTTATTTATATTTTCATTAATTATAGTGGTTTCCAATCTTAAAAAAAAGATAGAAATACAAAAACAGTAAAATAGATAAAATTTTTCTACTGTATTTTTTTTATGCTTGTTAAAATACACGGAAATAATATTGAAATTTTAAATTAAATTTATTAGTTTGTGATTTTACAGTATGTATTAAATTATTCACAATATCAGTCTTTTTATGGATCCAGATTATGGTAAATAACCTGCAACTGGCCCAAATGCATAATAGAAATATGCAATTTCCATCTTTTTTTATTTCCTTTTTAGATAAATAACCTTTTAAATATGTACGTATAAACGACCATCATATTAATTCATTGCGTTCAAATGTACTGTACTCTACAATTTTATTGTTATTAATAATAACATGAACTATCTCTTGTTATGATACAAATAATAATAACAAAGACAATAAAGTACTCAATGTTGGAGTTTTGACTGAATAGCAGAAAATGTTTAAACTTATATTTTAAGTTTTTTATAGAAAATATGTTAATTTTTATAACTATAAGTTTATATTAATAATTCGTACACAAATAATGTTTATAGTTAAGTATACTTACATTTGTTGACAATGTTTACACTATACCTACCTACGTGTAAAACAACGCGTATTATGAAAACTGAAATCGATTAAATATGGATTTACTACAAAATGTGCATTTAACAATATATTTTAATTAATTTTATAAATAAATATAATAATATTGTTTTTATTATATTATGTTTCAACCTAACGACAAGCGGGTATAATGCGTTTAATTATTAACACTGGATATTTTCTTTTAACTGAGTTGTATTAAAAGTGATATTATTATCTTTATTAACGACACCATAAATTTAGACGTGCTCTGTAGGAGCCTTTGAAAGTTTTCCCTTCACAACCTGTGAGTCTGTGTTGCTTATTGTTTCAACACCATATAAAACAGTTTATTATTAATAACAACACCATGATTGTATATTTTCATATTTTAATGCAATCTTAATAAGACATTTCTAATTCCTTTTATTGATGTTCGGAAAAAATATATATATTTAACGAGAAAAGGGTAAATCAAGATTAGGGTCAGATTTTCGACTGATGGGTTTTTGCGGTCAGTTTTTGGTGTGCAGCCAACGGTCCAAGACAGATGTACGGACGGACAGCAAGACAGGCGGACAGACTCTGATATTAATTTTCTATATAGACACACTTGCACAAGCGAGCCTCTCACCCCCGGCCAAAGGCCTCAACCCCAGACTGGCTTTGATTCGATCTGTAATCCAAATAACTTCACTGTTATCGTCAAAGAGTCTGAATTTCGTATACTGCAAACGATATTTTATCGAATGGTCTCCGTCGTATACTCGTATGGTTGTCGAGCCAAAACGCATATAGTTAGATATGCCCATCTGCCAGAGGGTTTTTATTATTTCTCTTAAAAATCATTCCACTATTTCCCCTTTCCCCATCTAGTTATCGACAAATATATAGATCACTCGGACGTTTTGGATTGGTAAATATGGTTCTTACCGGTCCGTGGATAGCAGCTTTTGCTTTCGTACCATCTCTATATTCGTGACTTTTTTTTTAAATCACACACGTATTTCTGCATGGCTTCACAATCGCTTTTGGGAAACTGATAATGTTTAATGACAACGCACTGACGCACAACGAACTCTTCGAAAACGGTAAAAGATATTACACGGGCACTGAATAAATTTCAACCAATACACATCTGTAAGTTAGCTCGGATGTCACCACAGTTTTATCGGCTAAAACCAATCGTGAGCTATAGTATTACTTATATTGAAAGGAAATAATAATGTACAAAATAAAAAAAATCGATTAAGTTCCCTTTATTCAAATATTCCATCATACTACAAAACACAAGACTAAATTATTTTAAAATTTTAAAATACAATTAAAATTAACATCAGATAATACTATATACAAAGTAGATTTTTCTTTTATCAATACAAACATACATTTTTACACATTACTTTTTAACACATTATAATATTATATTATTCGCTATATTATAATATGCCTGAAAAATATTATTTTTTTATTTGTATCATGTAAAACTACTATGAAGTATCGTATTTTACCAAAATGTAGTGGTTTTATATCCTTAAGTAAAAAAAAAAATAGAATACAAAGTTTTATTTAAAAAATAAAGCTTAAACAATGGAGATGAAAGTTGAAATATAATATTAATTCGTTTAAAACAATTAATAATAGAATAAAACTAAAATTATGTAATACTTATATTATTTTGAATAAAAGCCATTGCGATGGAGTTGAATATGAATAATATCAAAATAAATTTAATTTTAAGTACCTACAAACAATAAAATATAATAAAAACAATTTTCAGATGACTAATATAATTGCTTTATCGTTTTAGAATTGAAGAAACCACGTCTAGATCACAATTTTTGGCATATTTTAGCTTTACTTCTCTAACGAATGTTCATGGTCTAGCGTTCAGGCCCAAAGGAGGCAGAAGGATAGAACACACAGGTGAGTCCATGCATTTTAATTAAACTGCTCGGTCTCGAAGGGTCTGTTCCCTCGTGATCCCATGATGTAGGTAATACAGACTAACCGTACTTATTACCCAATGCCGAGTTGAAACGTAGGTAAAAGTGTAACACGCACATACTTGTGAATCAAAAATTCTTGTTCCGAGATTAGGATTTGTACCTAACTGCGAGCATATGTTGTTTTCGTAATTGCTTGTAGTTATATATGCTATATTATTTTTTTAATTCACATTGTAGTATGAATGTATGATTAAAACAGTTTTGTACTTACCTTATTTAACCAAAAGTTGTCTATTGATGTTTCGCGTTAAATAGCATTGTTCAAAAAGTCAAGCGTCGTTATAATTGGGCTTGTTTGTAAAATTAAATATGTTAATTTTAAAATTATGTATTCTATGCTCTATATTATATTATTGTATTTAAAGTATTAAAATGATGTTCTATTATTTGCATTTTCAGTTCAGATGATATCAAACATTTATAATCATAATAAAACGATTCACAAATAATTGTTTAATCCTACAGAGTTTGTCTAACTTCTTTTTTTATATATATACAAAATATTGCATTTTCAAGAATGCCACGATATAAACGATAAAATACCATAGAATCATATAATGTTATTCAGGATTATATCATAACAAAGAAATGTTACAGCCACACACAAATGCGATTTAATGTGATATATTGCCTTCATATTTTACTCGAATCATTAATTTTTCGCTAAACGATAAAATACACACTAAGAGTGATTCTGATTTGAACATCTGTTTTCATACAATATAATGTTTTCGCGTACAGGATGGCTCATTAAGTATGACTGATATTAAGTAGTGGGATAATGGAGTTTCTATTACCTCGCCAAAATATTATACATATTAAGTAAATCACTGCAGTTAAGAGTTTATATATATGTAAGTGTGAATATATGAAATATATTTTTGTTTAAATTAAAAAATCGAGAAATTATACAATATTGAATATACAGAATGATTCACATCAATCATACTCATATCATTTTTTTTCTTCAATAAATTAGTTTACCAAAATCTGATTTTTGGAATTTTTGAATATACTTTTAGACCATATTTTTAAATTCTTAAAATTGTGTGTACTACTTTATGAGTGTCTTATGGAAATACACACGTTTTTTTTTTCAAATGAGAGCTCCCCCTCTCCTATTATACTGTAAATTATTTAGTGGATAATTTATCTGAAAATGAAGCCATATTAAAATCAAAATTTGAACCAGTAATTTTGAGTTTTTTAACTTTGCGTATTACGGATCAAGACCATGATAATAGGTTTAAAAGAAATAGAGGGTATGGAGAATGGAACATTTTAGTACTTAATAGTAATCTATCAACAATCATAATTTTTAAAAAAAATCCAAATATAATAAATTCAAGATCCAATCATATAAAATATATATTACATTTTTTTAAAACCATTTTAAAGAATTGTTATCTTTAGAATAAACATTTTAATAACTAAGAAACTACTCGCTCAAATTTTGAATTAGCTACATCGAAAATGTTTATAAATAATTTATTATATAAAAGGTGTTCTTATCTGAAAACAGAAGTTTGTATCACCACACGGCACTCTTTTAGGAGGTAACACGAAAAATATCTAGGATTTTCACATATGTTTTTTAAGTAGGTAAATTTAGAAATTCTAAAAATCAAAATTTGAACAAATTCATTAGGTATGGAAATGTATGAAATTGAGGTCAGCATGCTTAGTGAATCACCGTGTTTAAATTATATATATAGGACATAGGTATAGTATATTAATATCTAATTTTAGTTGTGTCACACATGTTTATAATTACATTTTTCCCAATTATACGTGAGTCTGAACTGCAAAATACATCATAATGAAACAATAGAATCTGTCACTTTTATTTTAAACGTAGCTATACGTTCTAACGAAAATCATGTGCATGTTAAAAAACCAATGCGGTGTTACCATTATAATAAATATTATTTTACTAAATATAAAAATTAATGTGATGTAAATTTTATTATTATTTATAGTAAAGTATCTTTTAGCATCATACATATTTAACAAATAATTTTTGTACTTTAAATCAAAATCAAATTATTATTGTTATTGTTATTGTTATTAAATGCAAATAATATTTAATAAAAGTTCAACTAATATAATAGATGTCAATAAACTCTAGTAACTTATAATATATCATATTACTACATTAATGTATAGAGCATACATATTTTTAATGATGATATAACTTTTAACTAAACACTTATTTTAGCTAGTAAATTGGACGACACTAATAATTTTAATTGTATTGGCTCTATACAAAAATGTGCATACTAATATTGTCATCAAAGAACTATCTATAATAATAATTATAAAATATATTTTCCATACCCTAACTAAGTAATATAATATGGTTCATAAAATATAGTTTCAATTGTATTAAACTAGTATGTTGTTTAATTTTCCTTAAATACTTCAAATTGTAGTAATTTAATTAGAACGGTATACTTTTATACCCCCGTAAATAGTTTAAACAATATAATTAATTAATAATATTTTACATTTCTTAACACGTTTTATAATTTTTTTTTCTGATGGACTTTTAAAAACAAGATTAAATAACTAATAAGTACCTACCATATTAAAATTGAATTTATTAAATGATAAAACAGTTTTATTTATTATTCAGTGAACACTACCATTAATTAAATTATTAAATTGACTATTCATTTATAGTCTGCTTACAGCTTATTCTGTTTTGAATTTTAGAAACACAATTATTATACAATATACCATCAACTTGCCTTTTCTATACCAAAATAAATTTTATCTGAAGCTTTAAACCGATTATCACACTATGTCCAATTTTAAATTTCAAGATATTTAATGCACTTTATACTTTATAAATTACATTTTGAATCTTTTAAAAAATATAACTACTAGGCAAAGTGAATTGCCATTAAAACTGTCAAAACCCTGTTAATAACAGTAAATGTCAATTAAAATATTTTGCCAGGAAATTTGGTACTGTAAATAAATACATTTTTTCTATGGTTTTTTTTATTAATATTATCCCTAAAAAAATATTTATGTCCAATGTCATTAACATATCATAATATTTATTATAGTGGTATAATAATTTAATGCATAATATTTATTATTAGATATTATATTGTTTCATAAGATTGTGACGGCGTCCGAGATAGGCAAAATAAACCAGAATCGCGCATGTTCAGAGGTTATTTTTCGTCAAAACTTAATAATATCATTCGATTTTTTTTTCAGTTTGCGATTGGCTGTATCAAGACTTTTCTTGTAACAAAGACTCTTGTACACTTGCTAGCCCAGGGTTTCCGGGAATTTATGGTACAAACCTTTATTGCAAGTACCATATTACCACAAGCTCCGTTCATACCAAAGTACGGCTACAATTTCTCACGTTATCATTACCACTCAAGTAAGATATAACATTAATATTTTATTAATAAAACATATACCTAACATTATTTTTTTGAAATCGACCTACTGCATATGTTACACAAATAGATGACTACTTGTTTACTATAATATTCGTTTTATATCCAGAAAATCGTGAAAAAAGTATTAAATTCTCTCAATTAAAATTAAAAATTCCAATTGCTTACAGTTATAAAATAGAATAACTATGTTATTTATTTCGAACATTCATGATACGTATCAGACCAAATTATAATTTTTTAATAATAAATCAACATGAAAATACTTTTACTTCAATATTTTTCACAAATACTGAAAATATACCTTATTATTAATTTATTTCCTGAGAATATTTAAAATTTAAGCTGTACGATACATTATAGATTACAAACAATATAATATATTATAATATACCGTTGCACGAATTACGCGTAATACATATTTAAAACAATTTTAAGTTATATAATTCAGCCAAATTAAATGAATTACTTAAGTCATTGATAATTTAATAATTCTTATATTTTATTTCATAAAAAGAGATATGTTACCTTCTCGCAAAAAAAAAATGATATTGCTATAAATTGTAGTACCTATATGTAATTAGTACTATACTAGAGAGTCTCGTGGTTATTGTTAGCATATCTCCAAACGTATATTATTCTGATATTTCTGTACCACCAAGATAAACTTAATATAACAATTTTTTTTTAAAGTTGTCAGAACAATAACGGACAAGAACCGTTTGTTTAATTTCCTTACGTTGTTTTTGTAATCCACCGTATTGTTTTGATTGTTTTCATACTGGCACGTGTATACAATTCGTACTTGGGTCAACGGAGATCTCTTGATGCTATATTGTGTGTATATAGTGGCTAGTAGGTATAGCTTAAACAAACTCACACAAGATTTTCATTCGTCTAAATCATCCCTTGTAGACGTTATATCTTAAATTCAGATTGGATAGAAATGTGAATTAAGCTTTCATTATGTGATGATTAAAATGTGGGCAAGTGGTAACCACTCTTTTGTACAGTGAGGGTCAAATGGATCACTGTAATGGATGTGGTCAGTTTTAAGTTTTAACTCAATTATATAATATTATTGTATACTTACAACGATTCAGATCAGAGACGGCGTGTCAGCCTAGGATATAATAATATTATTGATATTTGTAATCATAGGTAAATTTTATTATTTTTTGCAATAAACATTCTTTCTCGTGGAAATATGTTTTTATATTATTTTGATTTGCTTTTAAATTGAACGAATAAGTATTTAGTATAGATATTATGCAGTGAAAACATTTTAAATATTATATAATAGTCGCTGTAATATTTGTTTTAATCAAAAATTATTTATGATATAATATTGATTTGGTAACAATCATCCATCTTTACATTCCCAACATAAAGTACAATATTTATAAGCTATTTTTTACAAAACTATTTATTAACAAGCATATATCCTGTTTTACACCACTGATGTCGTTATTATATTTATTTGAATAGTGATAGATTATTATAAACCGCGATTCGTGAATTAAAATTCTAAATTAAAACCATTTGGTTCTCGCAAACTGTTCGTGACTCGTGAGTGCGTTAAAATAGTCTCGAGCGAAATGACTTCGCACTGCCGCACACCGAAAATATACTCGGCGGGATAATTAATCCAAACACTCTACCAAAACACACACACTGCACATATATTTGCGTATATATATATATATAATATATAATATATGTGCGCACAAACAAAACGAACAAAAGGACAATAAGCACGGTAAAGACGGATGGCGGTGACGGAGTTTGGGGGGGGGGGGAGTGCGCGAGATCGGATAAATATATTCCGAGCTCGTGTCGCGAACAAAACGGCGTGGTAGATTTCGACCCGCCGGTCCGATGAAAACGTTTTACCTCGCAGTGGCGTCCGCAGTGGCGGCGCGTGTTCAGCCGTCGAAGAACGGTGGTAACGAAATCTCCGCGGGGCCGACCGGTGGCTACTGCGGGCGGCGGCGGCGGCCACTGCTCGAGTGGACAATGATTGATAAAACGGTGGCGGCGGCGGAGGATGTGCTCTCGCCGGAAAAGTCGGAAAGGAAACGTGACGTAAATAATACAGTGCGCGAATTTCCTCCCGGCCCGGTAATACGCTTATACGTATATCCTTCCCGCCGTCCGACGCAGGTGTGCAGTGGCGATAGGGATGTAAATAGTGTGTGTGTGTGTGTGTGTGTGTGTGTGTGTGTGTGTGTGTGTGTGTGTGTGTGTGTGTGGGTGGGTGAGTGTGTGTGTTTGCTTATAGTTCAACTCTCGTTCCGGACGCGATCTTCGACGCACGCCATCGTTTATCATCGCACAAAGGGCCTCGATCATAGCAAAGACGATTTAAGGTCACGAGATCCGACGAAAAAGTACGCACGCTCGCGTTGTTATAATATGATATTTTATTATTGCCTACCACCTCGTTGTCGGCCGGCCAGATTCCAATGTCCTTACAGGCTACTGCAGTGGTCAACATAATAATATAATATATTCGCGTAACATCACAGCGACGACTCGCGTCCGTAGTACTCGACTAAGTCGATGAAAATAATATATTACGATGATAACTTACGTTTCAAAAGTTTTCAAGTTGTTATCCTTTTCTGTTCCGGCATAAAATGTGCAACGGTGACTACATAATATTATTACATATGTGTAATATAATATTGTGTCGGTTGTACTTTGGAAAGAGAAAAACAAATCACTTCAACCAATATACCTTTTACGGTCGATTTTGATTATGGCTAATAGAAAACTTTGTTCGATCAATAACTATATAATAATATGTTCATAATATATTTCCGACTTTTACAAAGAACTATTTACTTTCAGTTATATTGTACTTCGTTGCATTTGGTACGTTATAGTCTTAGCTATTATTATTATAATAAAATGTGGAATTTCTCTATTGATAATATAGAATCAGTTACCTATACTAAACTAACATTTTTAAAATAACTTTTTTTATGCTGCAAATATTATGTTCAGATAGTAAAATTTAGGTCACACGGTCACACCGGTAGGGGTCAGAGTTTCATTTCTCGCCGGATAAAATCGATTTTATAATTTTCTATAAAGAAATTAAATTTAACCGTAATTGTTTTAAAAACGTTATCACGTTTTCAAAGCATATTTGATAATTTTTTTAAGGATATATTATATATTTACTTTTAAAGACTCTAGCCTCCACGAACTTTTTTAACGAACACGATATCTGTTAACGAGTGAAAGACTCTTAAGTGTTTTTTAGCATCCAACTTTTTTAATTGGGTAACTAAGGAAGCGATATTTCTATCAATTTTTAATCAATCACAATAAAGACTTCACTACTAGCTTTTTCGATGTCAAATGCCTATATTAGATATTTGATAGGTCATTAAAATTTTAAATTTTCTGATAATTAACCACGATGGAACGTTATTTAGATGATGAATTAATCTATATTATTTAAACAAATCATATTATAGAAATCTAAAGCCTAAACTATGTAATAATTTAGATAAACAATAGCTAATATATTTTTAATTTCAATTTTTTTTTTTATATATATTTCTTTGTTTTCAATAATATTCAAGACATTTTAATAACAAGCTTTTTTAATTCATGAGGTAACCTTAATAACTATAATTGTCAATAAATTTAGATACATGAAATCTATTGTTTTCTATAACATTTTAAAATCGAAATTGATAATATGAAACACCATCGATCATCATGAGTCATGGTGCATTGAAGTGAGCAACCACCCGATAGGAGTGTACAACTACAGTGCTGAGTTTATTGAAAACTAACGGGTTTTGATGATTTTGTGCGTTGAGATTTTACCATAAAATTCATACCACTTAAAATTTTTTTTTTTTTGATTTTACATTGCTATATCTGTATTTATTTATGGGTATTATTTTCGTTTATTTTTTAAAAGAAATATTATATTAGTTTTTTAACGTATTCATTTAATGGCCTAACGCTGCACGCTTTGGTATCATTACAAAAAGCTCCATTGTTTGATTTTTTTTTTTTTTTATATCGAGTGTTATATTATATTTATACCATTTTGAATTTAAAATATTTTGTGAGTATACAAAATGTAAACTGAATAAAAACGTAATATTTGCATATTTTCAAACTTATTATTATTCTAAAAATTTTCTTAAATTATTATTTTAGAAACTTCTACTTAAACAGAGTTTTAATGTACACTTTCTTATATAATTTGTTCAAGCGCCATCGTAGAGAATATTATAAAAACCAGCTATATACTTACTACTTAAATAAACCCAAGTTACTGTAATAACGCATTTATAGGAAATGTGTATTACCTGAGCGTTAAGTACATTACTTTTAGGATAATTATGTATGTATTTATAAATTATATATAATTAATTTCATGAATTCATACCACATTGTCTTGTTTAAAGATAAATTTAATTCATTATTATAAAAAAAAAAATTTGAGATAGAGCTTGTAATATATTATGAACTATGATCTATATCTTGAATACAATTTATTTATAATATTTATTATTATTATATTTATGAGCTACAAAATATGCAGTAATTTTGGTTCAAAAATTGAAAAATAAAATCTATCATACATTACCTATAAATATATAATCATATTATAACTATGTTTCTGAGTTGAAAGAAATAAGGAATGTGAGACGGGTGTGATGAGGATTTGTTAATAATAACGAATAACGAGTTGTTGTTGGATATTATTGACAAGTAATTATATTTAATGTCACTGATATAATTTTCTGTATCTTAGTTTCCAGAAGAAATGTGTACAGTTTTTTTCGTCACTAGACCAATATACTTATATCGTTTTGTATTGATATACCCACTAGACTGTGTAATTTATTTCATACCTTTTTATTTTAAATTCCAGTAAAAAACAATTTTACTTACAAATACAAATATGAATATAAGAAAAAAAATACTGTCATAAACACTAATGAGTATTCTATAATTCACAAACTTGATGATTATTATTTCATATTTTTGTTTATAACGATTCGTTTGCTTTTAAATTAAACAGTGAACGACAGTGTTGAAACAGCAATTGGCAAAAATGGACATAACGAACTGACGATCACAGGTTTAAATTTAAATTTCGCGAGAAAATCATTTTTTTTAAATTATATTTTTTTTTTCTTTATTCTTGTGAGTAGGAATTTGATTTGTTCAAGGGTTTCAAAACCAGACATTATATTATCACGTGTATTAGTTATTATTATTATTCACTATGATATTGCAATAATAGTCTTACTAGGAAATTTAAAAACCTATTGCACGCAAAATACAATCGAGAGAATAATATCAGAAGCAAGATCCTTTATACACAATGCGTACGGAAAGTTAACGAACCGCGTAAAAGTGTTTTCCGTTCCGGAACTCTGAACGACTTGCATACGGATCGCAATTTTTCAAAATGGCAAGTTTAAGATGTTTTCATGTTTGTAACAATATACACCTTACGCTAGACGGGTTTTTTTATTTAATAAAACGTCCCATTATAACTCAATATTTTTTATCAATGCTCTTTTGTTTACAGTACTGTTGAAATATGTTTTGTACGTAAAATATATTTCAATAGGTAGTACCTGCTCGTATTCCACATTGTACCCATATTAAATTTGAACTCAAAATTGTATTTCTATGTAGAAATAAAATATTTTCATTGAAAGTAATATGATATTATTATTGTTATATTATATTTATACTAAAAATAATAATTAAAATGTCGTTAGTATTTTTCAATTACTTTTATATAAATTATTTTTTTTACCACAGTTGAATTATGGCCGTGAAGAGTGAAGGTTTAACAAATTCCCATCACTGATTT
This sequence comes from Nasonovia ribisnigri, assembly GCA_027563435.1. NCBI lineage: Eukaryota > Metazoa > Arthropoda > Insecta > Hemiptera > Aphididae > Nasonovia > Nasonovia ribisnigri. The sequence continues at coordinate 161,347 of JANEHU010002227.1, forward strand.
TTTAAAAAAAAAAACAAATTTGTATACAATTGTATAAAATCAAACAGGCAATAGTAATATTAGTTTTTTCTAGCTAATATAATATATTTCGTCACGTGTGCGTTAGTTTCACACTGAAAAGTTTTTCGAAAAACTTCTCAAGATAACTTTGGGAACGCCATGATGTCTCTGTAACTGAATTCTTTTTTCTCCGCAATCTTAAAAACTTTTAATTTCGTACAAACCTATAAAATATTACTAGGCAGTGAAAGTGGAAACATTACTTTTCTCTCAACATTTGTCTGAAACAGAATTTTGTGAGAAGATTATTATCAGAATGTCACATGCAATTGGCTTAAAAGTAAAACTTAATAATTAATAAATTATTTTTTAAGTCTCATAAGTCATAAATGCATAAAAGTAGATATGTTGATAGGTACCTTCATTTTTGCCTGATTTATTTAGAAAACAAATTTTAATTTAATTTAATACTTTGTATAGTACATATTATAAGATGTATACCTATTATAATGTCTTAGTGTAATTAAAATATAATAGGCAGGAAATTAATGTTCAAAAAAATGTTTACTAGTACTTTGCTTCATTTTTACATGCCATTAGCGAAATTAAATTACATTACTTCATTAAAACGTAATATTATGTGCGTTAAGAAAAAAAGTAACAACTACAGACATATTATAATGAAACTGAATAATACTTCGACAAAGTAACAATAGTAAAAAGTAATAACTAAATTAAAAATATTTACGATTCATTGCTTTATATGTATAAAATATTTTGAAATCCACTTTTTTCTATAAAAAAAATGATTCACATAGTTTTTATCTAAGCTCATACCTAAATGATTTATATATTTGTTTAAAACTTAAATGTAACTTAATGTATTATGTTTTAATGGTGTTGAATGTATTTTCACCATCACCATACTTAATGATCTTCACAAAGTATAAAGTGTTTACTGAGTACCTACTGACTGAGTATTTTAGGTGACCATCTGATTGGGGCGTTATTTTTTGTATGCTAACTAAACTACAAAAGTACTTTTTCATTCTTCAAATCACGCCATTCGGCTATCAATAATTTAGACTTTTGAAACGCTGAAGGTACTGTAAAACCAGACAATGAAAAGAATTATAACAATACATTTACACAAGATGTTGTTTCAATGAATTTCACAACTTCATTCAGCCAGTCAGATTCCATGAATTCCTTGTAAGATATTTGAGTGCCATGAGCCACATTTGACACGATTTTAATACATTATTCTTACAATTTACTTACAACACATCAACCTAGAGCATTGGCAAGTTGTTAATCTAAAAAGCACATTATCTATAATATATATAAATACAATTGTTGTGTCTCTCTGTTTGTTAGCCTGGACGTTAGCCCTGTTTGTTAGCTCGTTACCCCGGACTTATTTTTGTCTGCTAAAATACAGTCTGCTGAAACATGCTAAAATAAAATAAAACACGGATAGAACACAATCTTTTCGGGACTTTAATGCACTTCTCGACTGTTCTAACCTTCGAAACGAATGAACCAATTCTGACAGGATTTTCATGGACAGACTACTTTTTGAGTAAATCTAGACTAATTCTTATCATAGGACTTTAACCCCTATAGAATGCGAGCATTCATGGACTTTGTCCTTACAATATTAAAATATAATTTTTTGCTTATTTCTGATTGCCATTGGTAACACAGAGAAAAAAAAACCCAATGAGTTAATATTAATATTTAAATTGATTGTTAAAATATCTTATTATAAATCTCATTCTGTTGAAATACACCAAATACAGGGGGTTTTCACATCTCGGTTGGTTATATCTGTAAACTACAGAGGTACAAAGGTAACGAAATTATGTGAACGAAGGTATGTGTTTTAGAAACAGAAACCAAACCCAATAGAACTGGTTCTGGATCCAAAACCTAAAATATAGGATCAGGAACCAAAAAAAAATAAATAAGAATTATTCTGCTGTATAAGGTTCCGGTCACCTTAAAACTGTATAGATTATTTCCGGTCACGAAATAAAAATAATTAACATTACCTATATATAGCCTTAAGCTCATCTAATGATTCAATAATTCATAATTAAAATATAACTATAAAATAATTCAAAGAATAAATAATTAGGTAATTAAAAGAATAAAAAATAAATTTGTAACATTATTACATAAAAAAAAAATTGAAAATATTTGTTTGCTTGAACAATTTTTAAATACATTTGCAGAAAATGAAATCTTAATGTTATTTTATATTAATGAATTTGTCAAAGTATAAATATAAATTTTATATTTTAAAAATACCTAATATGAAAAAAAAACTGGATGAAGTTTGTTGATCACATATATATTTATGGGAATGCATTAAATTTATAAATGCTACATTTTCCTCCAAAAAATATGCCAGTGCTTACTGTTTAAAATGTACACTATTAGGTACAGTGTAACTAATTATACCTTCCTATTCATAATTTATATAATGTACGTTTATGTAATTTAAAATTTTTAACCAATATCTACTATAGAATTTCAGAACCGATTAGGCATTATTATTATTTATTATTATTAAATTAAATTTTAAAATAATAATATCATTATCTCAAAACAATCAATTTCACTTTATTAAAACTGTTGATGCTTATAAGAAAAAATTGTAAAGGCGTTTCTCCGTTTAATATCTAAGACTGTTTTTTCAGACACGATGGACCTTATCCTAGTCGATGCTTAAAATGTAAAAGCAATAACGACCCCTCAGCGTAATTGAATATTTTCTATTATGTAACCAACACACGTTTTATCTTTAGGTACTTTATGAGGTAGGTACTGATACCGAAATCCTAATCGACGTTCTGAATTGTAATGACGTTTTGAGGGTTATTTAAATGAATTGATTTTTGAACCCCATATTATACGAATTGTTATTATAATTGCATAATTATGAATTAGTTTTCCGGAATTAGATATAATCGAAGTTATAATGATTAAGAAAAAAAATCATTTGAAATTAAATTTTACCGACAACTATGCTTGATCTGATTCTCGTATATAAAAAATAATTTTAGTATATTATGTTAGTGAAATAGGTGTGTATTATACGCATAATTAACATCTTTATTAGTGATCTTTAATATTATAACAGGCCTACAGCGTTCAAAAATGTATTTCTAGTATAATAATATGCTCAACTGCTCATGAAAATTATTTAAGGTTTACAATATCAGAAATAAATAATATTATTTAATATGTATTCATTAACACGCAGTCACGGATCCAGTTTACAACTACATACAAACATTTAAATTAAAAATATTGAATTTACTATATTGTGATGATTCAACATGATTTTTTAAAATAATTTTAGTAATTTCAAAAATTATTATTATATTTTGTTTAAACTATTAAAATATTCAACCTTAAACTGAAACATTTCATAGCTAAGGGACATAATATCTTGAAAATTATTTTAGTTTGATCCAAATGAAAGTTCAACACAGTCAACACACGGTTTAGTAGTTTTCGATCAAAGTACTATATACCTAATATAATAATATTCATTAATATTACGTGCATCATAAAGGAATGTCACGACAGAAAGTCACTTTTGATAATACATGAATATTTTGGCGTTATAATTTGTATTGCTTAAAACCGTTGTGGTTTGGATGGAGAAATATACACGACAGGTCGTAAGACAACGATATTTCGGTTGATCTGTGGAGATGTTTAGTTACTCAGAAATGAAAGAGTCATAGAAAACCGATGTTGGACGTTGACAAATAAGAGATAGCTATAGTGGACCTATCGTGGATTCTCTCTTAAGCTTACAATTTTCACGATGAATTGTGACTTTTCCGGTTAAAAAGCTTTTACCGGCTGACAGGTCATTAACAAACGGTTATTCTCCGATAAAAACGTTTTCCGGAGATATTTCTACTTTATTTTTAAAAAAAAAAAATTGGATTTTTATTTTTATTAAATTTAATACAGAAATTTAAATTAACATCTCTAACACTTATTTAGGTGTTCAAACTCTCAACACAATATTTTGTTTAGTTTTGAATCACAGTATATTAACGTATAAATGTATGACATTGTATTATACCTACCAAATTATTATAAACGAGGCATGTGAACTGTATAACGATATGCTGTTAAAATAAGATTTTTATCTATAATAATAATAATTAATGGCTGCATAATTTTCCACTTACTTATTTATTTAATTAACTAACATTAGTTAGTTATATTGATCTAAATATTTTTTTTCAAATTGTTTTTATAATAATTATCTTATTTAATTAGAAATTAAGATTGTGTTTGAATTAAATAATAATAGTGTATTACTTGTATATATTAGTTGACTGGTGTGATTGGGGTAGGTTCCTATTATTTTTATCCAATCGTGAATCGCTGATGACACTCGAATTTCCCCCAATAGCATACCTCGATTATTACATCGATTTTAGTATGTTCAAAAGTATAATTTTTTTAAGACATACAGTATTTCCCAGACAGATTAATTTGTTGAATCTATTAATATTGTCGATCACTGATTATCAGTCAAAGATTAGTTTCTGAATTTTCCATTATCGCCAGTTCAACATAGTCAGTTTTGTTTGCGCAACCGTTACGATAAATAACACGTTTATACGTATATAGTATTATAAAATTGAAAGTTATTAGGTAGTGAAAAAGTCAAAACAATTTTAATTTGGGATGGATTTAAGTTTGGAATTGATAAGGTTGAATTTTTCAACCCTCTTATTTAAAAATGTTTGGATGTATTAAAAGCAACGTAGTTATATACGGTAATATTAATAGGGTCTTTGAAAATGAAAACCAAAATAATTTGGATAGCCATTAAAAATAAAATTAATGCCAAAGTATTGGCAAATAAATATAAACCATAACAAATTTAAATTTTTATTTTTATTATAATTTTATTTTTAAATACTAAATATATTGATTATTTATGATTTGCTATTATTAATTATTACTGCTGTTTTTATTGTTTTTAAATATTTATTCTGACATTTTTGAAACAGTCTATTTATTTAAACATTTATTAACAATAATTTTTAATTTTGATTTTAATTAACATTGACTCAATTGACTCAATTTATTAAATTTATTAATATTTCCTATAATGTAAGGTTAAATCGATTAATTATAGCTATCGAAGGCCATTCCAGTAAAAGAGGTCACTACTTAAAGTAGGAGGAAATTCAAGTAAATTATATTTTTTGAAATTGGGAGGCAATTTGAGTAACATTTGATTAAAAAAAGATTCACGGGAGGCAATTTGAGGGTTAGATAGGAGACAATTCGTGAGCTTCCTAATCGATACTTATACGATTCAATGTTTTCTAAATTTTATTTTGGTTATTAATAGTAGGCACCAGGCACACGTTTAAAAGTTTACTATAGTAATGTATATTCCATAATATTTTAGTCACTGTGGAGCACATTACATAAGCGTTTATCAAGGACCGACATCCAACAGTCCTTTGCTAACTACAATTTGTGACAAGAGCAAAAAAGACCACACTTTTCCGGGGCCAAACGTGCTGCTTGAGTTCAGGTAAAACTTTATCAAAATCATACATTAGTGATACCTTGGAATTTTGAATACCTATCTTAAAAGAGCTAAAACTATTTATTCGCTATTTGTAGGGCTGGGGCCACAATTCCGCCGTACGATTACACGGGCTTTGTGGCTACTATCGAGTTCATCGATGACGTAAGTACTCAACCAGCCAGTACTGCGGCCACGTTGGAAGTATCACCGTATCCAGCCATCGCAGTTCAAAGTAAAAACAAAAAAGATTTCAAATTAGTAAAATAATATATGAATGCTGTGTTATTCCGACCATGTATTTTTTTGGCTGTAGGAAACTCGAGGAACGACCAATCTTGTGAGATGACGATCAAGTCGGCTGAAATCAAGTCTGGACATTTCGATTTACGTGGTATCAAAAATTGGAAAACAAATTGCACCATTAGTTTCGAAGGGAGAGAACCGGAAATCGTTCATATATCCTTGTTTAACTACGTGCTCAAGTGAGTGTGATAATTACATCATAAGAAAATCAACATGAACATAAGACATAATTTATATAATTTACATAAGAAATAATATTATAATATTATAATTATTATTATATCACTGTGAAAGTGAAAAATATATAAACGGAATTTTGAATTTTTATTAATTTGATTATTATTTATTACAAGTTGGGTTTATGTATTGACACGTAAAATATGTTTAAATTATTCATATACCAATGAATTTAACTCAAACATAATAAAAAATAATTCAATTTCAAATCTTGAACAGAATATACAATATTTTATTGATTTTTAATTTATTACATAATAAATATAATAATTATAATTCAAGTGAACGTAACAGCTAGTTTAAATAGTTTATCCATTAGTGTTCAAACATAATATTATAAAGATTTAAAGGATATGTATCATATTATGAACAATTGTTAACAAAATATTGTGTTTAGAAATAAGTATGATATTTTAAATTATTTTAGAGCCAGTTCTTGTCAATCATTTATTGAAATTTACGATGGACCCGGTATAAGGTCGAAAGATAAAACCAAGCGATTGTGCAGTCCCGTAGAGAATCATGCTAGGGATACAAATGGCATGTAAGTCTGACTATGATGGAAAAGTTGATTAAAGGATTAGATGAAAAATTGTTGCCTTTTTTTACTTCAATCAATTTTATCGTTTTGTTTCACTTACAGGTTTCGTGAAAGACAAATGTTTGTTTCGTCTGGTAATCATATGACGCTCCTCGTCCGTAGATTAATGGCAAACAATCAAGATGAAGAGACTGAATATTTGGATGGTGCCTACAGTTTCTTTAATGGTGAATTCTTGTATATTTATATGTCACAATAATATGAACATTTATATCCATTTTGGTATTGATTTTTATATTCAATTATGTATATAGTATTAGAAAGAGGGACATTGCAACCGGACACGTTGTGTGATGTTAACTACAATGGCCGAAGCAGTTCATCTAGAGGGAAATTGAAACATCCGGGAACCGAACAAATATTTTGGAATGTCGAAGGACAATTGAGGTGTTCCCAAAATCTCATTCCAGCTACCAATCAAAGCATAAGCATCAAAGTAATAATTATTTTACATATAAATATTTTATTAAGAAATATTATTCGTAATTAGTGAATAAACGTTAGCTAACAATCATCATTTCATTTAAAATTTGTAATTACAAGAATAATTTAACTGTAATAAATATTATATATTAAGTAGATATACTTACTTATTATAAGCTAAAAATATGTAGTATATACAAAAAATATAATTTGGTAAATACTTAGCTACTAGCTACTAAATATATGCTAAGCTATGTGTTAGCTCTCATTAAATATTACTGTGGTTGGACTAAGTGGCCAGTTTGTTTAGAATGTTCCAAAATGCCAATTATAAATTAAAGTATCTACTGAGACCACAAATGAATTATGTAAGTTGTATAAAAGTCTTAAAAGTTAATAAATACTCACTAGCCGGACAAAACGCGTTTTATTTTATTTTAATGATAGTTTATGTTTGTATTTAAACACAAGTACAAACAAGAAAATCCTAACAAAATACAAAAACCATATATTATACGTTCATATTATCACTTCACTTGCCTCATATTTCTTACTTCACATGAAAAAAGTAGTAGATATTGCAAATCTTAAAATATTGTTAAGATGAAGTTATAACAATGGATTATGTTTTGAAGCCTAGATATAAGTAATTTAAGATTCATATATTTCAAAATAAGTTACTTTAAACAATTTACAAACCTAATATTTACGGCTGAATTTAGTGTTTTTTTTTTTAAATTTTGGTAAAAAAATAAAACTTTTATTTTATGTACCTATTACATCTTTAGAAAATTTTAAGTTTTATCCAATATTTTTACCTACTTAAAAACCTGTAACATACAACTCACGCCCCAATTTACACATAAGCTATACGCATACGAATGCACAAATATGAAGTAACAAAACATAATGGTATTAAATCTGTTTGATCAGCGTAAGTCATTTACGTGTACATTTTGAATCCTTTTCAATACATAAACGCATTAAGATACTATTCAAATCAAAAACTATTATTTGAGAAGTTATAATATATACTATTCATAGTATACAGAACGTAATTACTGTTTTCGATTAAATTTCATTATTAAACCTCTAATAAAATATATTATCGGTATAAACTTTTTATAATACATTTCTTCCTAGTAATTATATAAATATGTTATAACATAATAGTGTTGGAAATTAATAATTTATTATTAGTCAATATTTTTACATAATATATAGTTAAATATAATGAATATTTGAGTAATATAATTATAATGATTTTTGAAATAGATTTTCCATGATATTGACTGTATAATATGATACAATAGGTACTAAATAAAATACTAAATAGAATAAAAAATGTAAATTCTTCTTTCTGTATTTCTGTTTCATTATTGTATATTGTACAAAAATGTGTGAATTAATAAAAAAACAACAATAAATTATTTATTCATCAACGAGTAAGCAATCAATTTTTTGAGTAGGTACATTATATTGTTATTGATTTAAAAAAACAAATTAATTAAGATTCCATTAATATAGATTATAATTTATGACGCGTATCTCTACTGATCAAATAATTGTTCGAGAAAATGACTATTTACTAATACGTTTACACTAGCTAAATATATTTATTTATTTTTCAAATTCAAATACTTAACATTGCTTATCTTAAATATAATTTTCAGGTAATATCGTTAAATAAGATGTCTTCAAATCTGTGCTACACCGAATGTGGGGACGGTGGGTGTCGTTGTGTCAAAAACGCTACATCGGTCGTCGATCAGCTGTACGTCATCTCAACAAACGATGACATATTGTCATGCATTTGTGGCGATTTTCAGGTAAGGTTCTTAACGGATACAACATAAATATAATATTTATTTTCTGACCTGGTGGCTCATCGGAATGTACTGAAATATATTATACTTTTATAACATACTATAAGTATCATCATGTTTATGTGTGCGTTAGGCCGAATGGTTACCAGTCACCGTCAAATCGTGGTCACCCATAAAGTTGGTATACTCGGTATCAAAGTACAGCTGGTCCAACAAGGGGTTCGAATACTCGGCCGAGTATTCGTTCAAAGATGATATGGTGTGCGGTTATCGGGTTATCAACCAACATACCGGCATACTCGAATCGCCAATAATGATCAGGGAGAGTCCACTCAATTTCTATTACCATCAGGATTGTACGTGGTTACTGGATTCAAATGTCGAACGTCACTTGACCATAGAAATAGGAAGTTCTCAAAGTCGTGAGTATAAAATGTGACTTAACAAACTCACAAAAGTTGGAGGCAAAATATTTAATCGTGGTTTACTTAAAGCCACAGAATAAAACTAATAAACATTAAAATTCATATAATATGCGATTTTATCGACATTTGTGATCAAATTATACTCCAAAAACGTTTTAATTTAAGGCTTTTCGAATTTTTAATTGGCATTTTCATATATTATGTATGTGTTCATTGATAATTGGAAAAGAACGTCAATGAAAAAGAAATATCATCAATGCCCAAAATTAGCTTATTATATGCAGGGAAATTTCATTAAAAAAATGCATTTTTTACTAGAATTTTCGTCCTTTACCTGTCAATGAATAATTTTGGTAATCATATATTATATATTCCCAAGACGAGTGATCAAAGAATACAAAAACATTGTTAACTCAAATAAATTAGTGGCGCAGAAACTTTCTATTTTTTCACTTAGTGTCACCTAGGTATTCAATATATATGGATCAAAGAATTTTTCTGGCTCTAATAAAAATTTTGAATTTTGATAAGAACCATAATATGCATATTTCAGAGTAAATTTCATAATTTCTCCCTTTCCCTTATTTTAAACTTCAGAAATATCGGCCTTTAATTTTTAAATGGCTTTTGTAACTCCATTTAACGTCAATGATCAACTCAAAAAGCTATTGACAACAATGACCAAACGTTCAAACAACATGTACCTATTGTACCTATACCCTGTTCAAAATAAGAAGCGACCAAGCGGCCACTAGCAAAACCGGTTTTCAAGCGTAAATCTGGTCGCTTCTTATTTTGAACAGGGTATATATGGTTAAAACATACCCCAATTTTCAGTCAAATAAATACATTACCCAGCCGATATCTACATTTACCACACTTTTGACAGTTACATATTATATAACTATTAAGAAATTTAATTTGAAACTGAAAAAATATTCTTCATAGCATAATCTGTTGCATTTAAGTTTCAAAATATATTAATTTTTTTTTTTTTTATTAAATAATACTTTAAAAAGTGTTTTAACTTAACGTTAGAAATAATCATTAACTTTTTAAGATAAAAATAGGGTTAATGATGGTTAAAAAAACATAATTCTTCAAAGTTCTAGGAGAAGGATAATAGAGTCATTGTTCTCCAATAAAACAAACACTAATTCTGGTAATATCCTTTGTTTAAAACTTAAAGTTTATGAAGTAGAATTTAAACTTAACTGGAAAAACAATGAGCAAAGACGAGTATTAGATCGGTAAAAATCTTTTTGAACAATTTAGTTTTCTAAGAGTTTTCAAAACACCTTTCTTCTTAGAATAATTAAATAAAAATCTCCTGTACTACAAGTTGGTCAGATACGACAAAAAAAAAAGTTCTTAGGGCGTTATTATTTTTAAAAATTAAATACTTTAAAAATAAACAAATTTTATTAGTTTGACTTATTTAGTTCAGTAAAATATTTTAACTTCAAGAAATTATAACAATACAATTTTGAAATATTACCGAAATTATATATAATATCGTCCCAGCCCACTTTTTTACATTTCATCGCACTTTACATCGTAGGGTAACAGTCATCCTATTCACAGAATTCTCCGCCAGGTCAACAAATTAGTTTAGTTTATTGGTCACTAATCACTATACATGATTGTTAACTATAATATAACCTGTAATTGTGTTTGTCAATTCTTTTGTAGCATAAAATTAATATATCTATATTAGGTATAATATATAATATTTATAGGGCCTTTGGAGTTTAAAATGTACTAGTAATGTACCTATTTGTTAATAATTTACCATAGCAATCACACAGGTTAAATATGTAGTGTAAAATACTAATTTTTTTATTTTTTTAACACAAGGATATATTGAAAAATCATAAATCAAAAATACTTAAAACCTAGTTTAATTTTTTCCACAACCTATACAAAACTTTGTGACGAAATAATAAAATTATATTGGGATTTTGGTTGGTAATTCAAGATTTAATTTCATAAAAATGTAATTACTGACTTATATAAGTTTTCAAAGTTAATGACAAAACAGTTTTAATAGAACTAAAAATGTCACGATCATTAAAATGTTCTATGTAATATTTAATATTAATTAAATTTAAAACCGTGGAGTAGTAAAATCGTTTTCAGTTGCGTAGCCAAGGGGGGTGGCTGAGGGATGATACCATTCCACCCCCCCCCCCCCAACAGTCTTTTTTTTTTACTGATTTTGTATCAGTTCATAGACAAGTATATAATATATATGAGTACGTCAGTACCTATGATAATATGAATATATGAAATGTAATTAATATAATATTATAGCTTTAGAAATTGTATTTATTACCTATAAGCTATAGCCGTGGTAGTAAGGTGGATGAAAGTTAGAGATTGGACACAATAATAATATAATATAATATAATAATTCATAGAGTATAAGACAAGTACCCTACTAAGAATATTAACCTCATATTTATAAAAGTTGTTAAATAAATAAATTATAAATTAATAAAATAATAAATTATTATAAATAAAAAGTTGTTAAATATTTTGTTAATTTCAGCAGGATATATTTCATATAATATCTGATCATATTATAAGTATACGAATTATTTCTATTTTTTTTTTATAGTGAAAACCATATGAATTTAATTTTTATAAGGTTTTTTTATCCTCCCCTCCCTCTTAAAAATTCTGATTATGCCACTGATCGTTTTATTAGTGTAATTATATAATTTATGTAATAAACTATTAGAATTTAAATAAATTTGAATCAACGTATACAAGCTAAAGATATAAATGTTAAGAAATATAGAATAATATACTCTAAATCTATGCTAAAACATAGATTTCAAGTATTACGAGTCGATTAAAAATAATTTTAATAATTTTTCGTATTATTTCTTCTAAATATTGTACGAATAATGACAGGTTAAGTCGTGATAGTAATTTCTACCTATTTAAAAACTTTTAGTACATCATATTTTATTTAATATTAAAATTGTCTAAAACGTTTTAAAAATAATTTTTGTAATCATAAAATATCTTATGATATTTCCATAAATGTTCCATTACTAAAGTATTTAAGACGCAGTTCTGCTGTGAATAATAATAAATAATAATTACATGCAATAAAATACATTTTATATCTTAGGTCCTTGTTCAGCCTGGAATATAAGCATTCACGAGTATTCGGAAAGATCAGATGACAAAGCCGGTCCGATATTATACACATTTTGCTCCAGGGAAAAAAATTCAACCAACACGCTCCCGTGGCAAACGAATATCGTTGTGATCAAGTATGCAATTCAAATTTAATATAAATGTATTATCAGTAAATTTCAAATAATTGTATCATTAAATATGATGCTTTCTCACTTTAGGCTAAGAGCAATGACGCAGACTCCGCCACAATACTACATCAAATGGAGATCGGATGTCGATCGTGCCAGACTGTCTGGGTCGACGGCTCATACAGCAGCTGCAAGTGGATCACTAAAATTGGCAAAAAATTGGACATTAATATTATTTACCATCATTTTTCTTTACGTAAAAAAAATGAAAAACAGTTGAATGTTTTAATATTGTCAGTATAAATTAAATGTTTTTTACATATGTAGATTTAAGTAAAACTTTCTACAAATAATTGGATTATAAACGATTATTTCCGGTTGTGACTGTTAGTGTTTGATTGATTTCGTGCCAAACTCTTACGTAAATATTTTGTTTAGTAATTTTATGAGTTTACAGTTGTAGATAATCTGATAATTTATTTCCTGAATATTTCCATATCATTTACTGAATGATAAAATTAATAACAAACATCTACTATAATTTTTTTTGTTTGTATAATCATTAAACTACAAATAAAAATCATTATACAATCGGTACCTACTCAATAATAAATTGTATGATATGTCATATAAATTATTTTTATTCTTATACATTGATGACGTTATAATATTATATTCACGAAAAAAATGGAACATTTTTATTCTCTAACAATAATGTATATACCTATTACGATATTATAATTGGAGATCATGTAACTTATTTGGGACCTGCCCTAGTCCCAAAAATAGTATGATGCCTAAAAGTTTTCAAATATCAACAATAAAATTAATTCAGTTAGTATGCACCTTCTATATAATTTTTTTTTAAATGACTCAAACAATATAATCAATATATTTTTTTTTGTAATATTAAAAATTGATTGATCAGGTAGACCAGGTTAAACTTGTTTATTATACAAACTCTTATGAAGGCACCTAATAAATTTTTTCAAAATAAAAAAAAAAAAACTAAAAACATCTGACTTTATATTGGTTACGTTTTCTGTAAGCTCTTATATTTATACATTCATTTTTATAAAGATAGTGAGTTTAGGTACAAGTTGACCTCTGCTTTTAATTGAAATGATTTTATACTAACAAAAAATTTTTAAAAAAAAATTACGTATAGAAATAGATTTTTATCAATCCCGCGATGGCGAAAAAACGAAAAAATAACGCAATAAAAGAACTAGGTAGCAATACTTCAGATTTGTAATAACTTTTCTGTTCAGCCAAAATAATAAACCAATGTTTTATTTTATATTTTAACGCAAAATGCTTGAGCTTTTAAGTGTAACAAATTAAAACTATATTGGTGTAAAGAAATGATAAACACTTTTATATTTAATATATTTTGTAAATACACGTGGACATTCAACTCTTTCTATATTTTCAGTATGGAAAACTAGAAAATATGCTGGTTCATTATAAACATGAAGGTACACTTGACGATAGTGAATACATTATAATACCCAATTATAATTATGATGTTAAAACTAATGATAACATTAATTTTATTATTATTAACACATTGTTATACATTATAATAAATTGGCCATTTAAATTTAAGATTTTTAAAATACATAAATGTTTAATGTACTGATAGATGAATGTAGTAATTATAACTTATAAGTACCTTCAAAAATAAAGTTCTACAAAAATATTGTTGATGTCAATCAGCCTAAATTGCACGAAAAAAAAATAGTAATATATTAGCACTCGCTAATTTGATTAAGCTACTTTAATTTGTGTATTACGTTATAATATTAGTTATTATATGGTTAGGTTAAAAAGTTTCCTATTTATGTTCGGATTAAATGATACTATGTAAATAATTAAATAATAATCATATTAAATAATTGTATATCCTTATTTATTGATTATTAGACAGTTTTTGACTGATGTATTTTCGTTTAACATCTTATATAAAACTACCTTATTAACATATTATGTTTATGTATGATGTATATAATACAATTATTGTTGATGAATTATTTAGAAAATCATAGTAAAATGTTGACTGTTGGGAAATTGTTCAATAGTGTTTGGAACTAATTGGCTAATATGTGCAGTGAATATAATATTGTTTCTTAAATAATAAACGCATTTTTATCGCCATAGTATTTTTAAATTATTAATTTTAATTTTGTATTTATATTAATGTTTAGCAACTTTTTACGTCTCAATTCCGTCTATTGTAACAATACTAAAAAACTTACATAGTAATACCTACGATAAAAAAATATATGAATGATATCTATTTTCATACCTATTAAATTATATGAGACTATGAGGGAACGATCAACAACAACTTATAAAGGTGATAATTGTGAAAAAAAAATATGATTTAAGAGTATATACAAGCTACTATTTCTTAAATATAAATGATAATATTACAGAAATAAGATTATTTTTAAATTTATTTACAAATTTTTAGGATAATTTTTTTTTTTTATTTAATTTAAGGCTTCAAATACAAAAGTTTAATAGCCTACAATGGTTTACATGTCTGGTGGTAACATTTAGTTAGAGGAAATTTGTTTTTTTTTACATTAATAATTTATAAATATAATTTAAATGTTAATAGTTATAATGTGGCGTCATTGATTCGCCGTCTTATATGTTCATTGTGAGATCGGCCATCTTGATGAAATTTGTTATGGTTTTTTTCTTGTCCTGGTCCGAGTGCGTCTTTGAGTGAGGCGATGTTTATGTTTGCTTTTGTTCTGGCATTGTGGTAAATGGGGCTTTCTAGGAATATGTGATTAACAGTGAGTGTAATGTTCATTGATGATGATATATGTAAATAATTAAAACATGCAGACTCAAGTGATTTTATTCTTATAATATTTTACTCAATACGAAAAACCAATAACTCATCTTTCTTAATTACAACAATATTATATATTAACGAGTGAGAAACAAATCCAATACATGTATCTTGTTTAAAGGTTATGTTACAATTTAATTCTGTCATGGAACAAACGCTACAGTGAGTTCACAGTTTCATGTTTCGCACCTGGGTTTGAGTTCCTTACGCATAAGATAGGAGTATGTGATTCTAGTATGTCCAATACTTACTCTGGTGACCATGGTCTCTTCATGTCATGTAAGCTTGACTGGTGGGTCCGGCCATTTTTTGGTTGATGGTTTTATTTGTCTGAATTTATTGTTTTGATTGGTTTGATTTTCCCATTTATTCTGCCGGAGAATATAAAATTTCGTTTTGAGGGCGCGGATTACATCGTCGTATGTTACATGCGGATATATTTTAGTGTCCGGAGAGCTTTCATCGCCAGTTCGTCAGCGAGTTCGTTACCGGGGATGCCGATGTGTGATGGAACCCACATGAGTTTGATGGATTTGTCGGTTGAGAGGATTACGTTTTGAATGCTTTGGGCGAGGTTGCATTTTGTATGTACGTTGGCTATTGAGGTGACTGCGCTCATAGAGTCACTTAAGATGAGGACTTTATCGTGGTTTGAGGAGAGTGCGGTTAATATAGCTTCGAGGATGGCGAAAGTTTCTGCTGAGTATATGCTGGAGATAGGGTCTAATTTATGAAGACTATTTTTTAGAAATCTACGGGTGTCCAATCAAAATTCTGCCAAAAAAACACCAACACCCCCTCGTGTTAAAAACCTACCATATCAAACACTACACAGGCTAATGACCACAGTTGTTGAAGCCTCAACCCCCCCCCCTTCAAAAAAAAAAAAACGATAATGGCCCCTATAGTAGTCGAAGCGGAAATTTTGTAAATTTCAAAATCAATAAAAAAAAAAAATAATTTTTTTACTATACAACTTGTACACATTTATTTATTTATAACAATTACAAATTGGTGAAATTATTGATAAATTGTACAAATGCAAATATGAGGGTCGAAAAATATTTATAGACCTGTGTATGATCTGATATATCTAATATTATGTTTATATAGTATATGGGTAAATCGCTAGAGGCCCTGTTTTAGACTTTCAGATGCTCGGGACAAATATTTTTTGAAGACTCCCACCAGCAAAAAATTAAAAAATCCCAATATCTAAATAGTTAAGGAAAAATTCAAAAAAATCCATACTTACGCGTTATAACTATGTAACGTTTTATTTATTAAAATTATGAATTAAACCTTCACACTGTTACATAAATAATACATTATAGTAACAGTTTAATTTAATTTAGTACTTTCAAATTGTTGTATACATTAAATAGTACAATCAAAATGAGTCAAATCAAAATTATTAAAAATAAATACATTTTTATAAATTTGGTACTTTTCTTGATTTTTCCCTGCAAAGTCGAATTTATTTAATGATAAAAATTCCAGTGCATCACTTTCATTCAAATTTTTTTTAATACTCCGGCATTCGGATGCCTCCCCGAAACATCTGCTGCCGGGGCAAGTGCCCTTAAAACCATCCGTAAAATCCGGCCCCGTATCGCTATATCTATACTTTTTATTTATCAAGTTATTGGATTTGGACAGATATAATGCTATATCATTTGGTGTTCAAATTATTCCTGATACGTTGGACGTTTCATAATAATTGTGCTTAGTAGGTATTTACTGTTAAATGTTCTAAAATAATAAAAATGAATAGAATAAATGATTATTTGTTTACAAATAAGATTAAAAGAAGCTACTACGTTTTATGATAAAAATAAATCTTTAATCTTTATTTGTTAAATGAAATACTTTTTTGATATATTGATGTATAATGTGTATATATATATATTCATAATTTTTTTATGTAACCAATTAAAAATATCTGTGTACCCGATGTACGCCACTGATATCTATAAATTATAATAATGATTGTTTATTTCAAATAAAGAAAAAATATGTATGATATAATTTATTAAAAATATCACTATGCAGTATGCAGACTTGTAATTCAGATAGCATGTTTTATTTACAGACTACTGCAGTGTAGACTCTACACCACAAAGGTGACATTTTTGATATTATATTGCATTCAACATTATATTATAAAAATATTTTAATTAAGTACATTAACATTAGAATTATAACTTAATTTCTAAACAAACATCGACACCATGCTATTATAGGTACAAAGTACTCAAAGAACTACATACAACGACATCAATGAAGTAATAGACTATATAAAAATTATTATCATTCTAAAGGTTATAATTTTTATTTATCTTTCAGTCTACTCTCTACAGTCTATACTATTGAGATAAGGCATATTACTAAGTATATTACTATATGTTTTTAAAGATACGCAATATTTGCTCTTATATTAATAGAGATGACAAAACTAATTAGCTGATCAAAAGTTAAGTTTTTCAAGTGACTAAAATAAGAACAACGAAATTTTTAAATTTACAGGTAGTTTACAAGAAATCACATCACGGTTAATGTGGCAGCGCATTTCATCATTTTTCCACATATTAAAATAATTTACAGTAATATTTGTAAACAGTCCACCTCTGTCCTACAAATCGAGAAGAACATGTTTACTGTTTAGTATAAAAATAATATCCCATCAAACTACATATTGTTTAGCTGTGCTGCAAGCATTACATTGGCTGCAAAAAAGTTAAAAAATTGGCCCCAATAAAAATAAAGTCCAACGAATTTTATCTCCAAAAAATTTGTTGGATGGGTTGGATCGTTCTCTGCTAATGTTGCGGGCTGCCATGTTCTCGGGGATGCTAAAATAACATCTTATAAAATACTAAAATCGTCATAATAATATTATCGCAATAACATAGAATATTCTAATTACTGCAATAAACGTATTACTTATGAATAAAACAACGATCATTATTATGACTAGAAGTATTAACGCTATGGATTTTAACGACCAAAAAATTATTTTTCTGCAACAATTGGAAAAAACTTAAGAAAATCGAAAATGTTTATGGATAAAATTACAATATTAATAGCTCTAAAAATGTGGAAAACTTTATCATACATGGAAAATTTTCATATTAAAATTTGGCAAAAATGTAATGTATCTACTGTATTATTACTTATTACATTTTGAGTTATACAAAAAAATAAATAGATTTTGTCAAATATTGATTTTGCCATACATTTTCCATTTTTCCTTAATTTTATTTTTTTTGGATTTCCCGAGACTTTTGAAAACAACTAAGAATTTTCAATTTTGACCTCTCAAATGTACCAAATTAGAAAAGATGCTGAACTCGAATACTGGATCATTTTTAGTGACCAAAAACATGATGACAGACACAAAGAAATAAAAATAAAAAATAAAACTAAATTCATTGTAAAATCTGACACACATAGTGACTGGTCATTAGTGTGCATAAATTCCCGGAACGCTATATGTAATTAAAGATAAACTACGGCTAAGATTCTTAAAAATCCGTAACGTACATACGCGCAATCACTCGTCATTATATTTTGCAATCAAAAAAGTGTCAACCCCTGTGGCTAAGTCATAATTTACAAATCAGAACTAAGGTCAAAGGGAAATTATGACGATGCCTCTCTCCGGCACTACACTAAACTCACTAATGACAATGAGTGAAAGAAACTTGAATTACACAATTACACCAAACGGAAAAATAACATATTACACTTAAATATTTTACACAATACATTTTACCTGTTATTTTAGTCGTTAAATATAGTGGGGTTATCTGAAGTAATGATAATATTTATATTTAGACAGTTACATAGAGTATACATATTGAGTATATTGAGTAAGCATATGAACAGCGTGTGGATGGATGAAGAACAAACATTTTTTTTTAATTACCGCGAATCGTTATAATTCATATAATATTTACTCTGTTTTATTCAACTTATAGGTAAAAACAAAAATGTCGCTCAAGCCAATAGTTTTGGTTATAGTTGTTACATTATTCAGTTATTCGTGTATTCAACCGGGAAATGCTGCCAGGATATTAGCTATAGAGACGTTTGCAGGCAGGAGTCATTGGAATTTCATGAGCGCTGTGCTTCGAGCAATGACGAACAATGGACACAACGTTACAGTTTTCACACCATTCCTTGACGGTAATCGCGAAAATTATACAGAAATAGACATGTCTAGTATGTTCCCAATGAAACTTGGCATGAATATAGTAAGTAAGAGAGAAACATACAGCAATCAGTTTACGCCAATTTCATATATAATGGAATTAGGTAGACAAAGCTGCGAAATATTGCACAATAATAATCAACTAAATGATTTTTTGGAAAACAAATTACAAACCGATTTTGATGCAATAGTCATTGAACCTGGAATAGTATCAGGTTGCCTATCGTACCTGGGAGCAAACTCAAATTTGCCAGTTATCCACACGATTCCAGTTTCGATAAATACTTATACAGAACGTATTACATTTGGCGAAGTTCATAACCCAGCAACAGTATCAACAATGTTATTTCATTCCGCTGTTCCTAAGACGTTCGTTCAACGGTTAACTAATACACTTGTTTGGTTGTACACCAGTATAGTAGTCGGATTTCAAGAATTCTTACTTCAATTATTCGATTCAAAACCTTATGGCTTAAGTACCATAAATCCTCCGTCATTGGTCTTTATGAACACTCATTTCATAAGTGATAAACCTAGACCAACTCCGTTAAATGTTGTGAATGTCGGTGGCATTCATTTAAGACCACCCAAAAAAATACCTAAGGTAATAATTTTATATCATATTTACAATACAAATTTATAAATAAGTACATATTCATATAAAACGATATTTTGATTTAGTAATTTTTGATACTTAATTTTTAGTCACAATAAAATAAAATATTCATTTTTAATATTTGAATCTTAAATGTACAATAAATATAATTTACACAATTCGTATCAATTCGTTTTTCATAAATTTAGTAATAATGTATGCTATAATAAAGAAATTGTATCTAAACAAATGAATAAAAAAATATAAGATTTATAAGCACTAAAAAATGAAATTAATAACCACAATCATTAGTTAATATTAAAATAACAATTAGGTAGGTACAATTGTTACAGATCATTATGTATCCAATAGATTCTTTCAACTTATTATATTCAAATATAAAATCAAATATGAAATTAGAAATCTTTTTTTAAATTATTTATATGCACCTATAGTACATAAATTAGTCATTTAACTATATTAAAAATAAAATAATTCGCATTCATTAATAATGGAAACTATTGGTTTTATAGGATATATTAGACTTTATTGAAGACGCACCACATGGAGTCATTTTATTAACATTTGGTTCGACCACTTCAATGACTTCTCTTCCAAAAAATATTTTAAATGCATTTAAAGAAGCAATTGCTGAACTTCCTCAGAAAGTTTTATTAAAATATGAGGGAGAAATGGAAGATAAACCTAAAAATGTTATGACAAGAAAATGGTTACCTCAACGAGATATTCTTTGTAAGATTTTCAAACAAAACAAATGTCAACTTAAATTTAAGTTTATTTTTATTTTTTTAATGATTTACAGTGCACAAAAATGTTAAGCTATTCGTCAGTCATGGTGGAATATCTGGATTATACGAAGCAGTAGATGCTGGAGTTCCAGTCATAGGATTTCCATTATTCGGTGATCAGCATAGGAACATAAATAATTTAGTTGAGGCAGGCATGGCAATATCTATGGAAATATTTTCAGTTACTAAATATAATTTTTTGAAAAATGTTTTGGATCTTGTTAACAATGAAAAGTAAGTACCTTTTTGTTGATGGCTTACATTTATCTGTATTTCTAATATTATGTATTCATTATAGATACATGAAAAATGCCAAAATTACTTCGGAAATATTTAAAGACCGACCAATGTCACCGGAAAAGTCTGTTGTTTACTGGACAGAATATGTTATTCACCACAAAGGAGCACCACACCTAAAATCTCAAGCTCTTAATTTAACATGGTACCAATACTTTTTATTAGATGTAATCACTGTAGTTCTTATATTTATTTACGTTTTTGTACTAATTGTTTTAAAATTCTTTAAATTTATTCGCACATTTTATTCAAAGATATATTCATCATTCTCTAAATTAAAATCTGATTGATGTGTTTTTTAGTTACCAATAATTATTAATTTATTAATTTATTTTAACCTCGTGATCTTGTAAAATACTTTATAATTATAATACTTCTTATTCATGTAATGTATTATGTATGTATGTGTTTATACAATAAAAATGTTTCATATTACCAAATTACAATAATAAGTATATTGCAGCCGCATCCAAAAACAATTAGGTGCTCGAACGTCCTCTTCCAATTTTTTTTTTTCAATTTAAATCTTGTAGATATTTCTGAACTAAATTTTTAAACATCGACAACTTGGTGCCATATAAATTTTTTTCTACATTTTTTTCCTACTCCTTAAAAATTATTTGCTTGTGGGCTTCCGCGGTGTGGTCCTCTTCCAAATTTTTTTTTTCAATTTAAATTTTGTAGATATTTCTAAACCATTTTTTTAAACATCGACAACCTGATTTTTTTATAAGCTTTTGAAGTTTGATTTTAGACAACAATTTATCAAATTTAAAATTTAAAATTGATGAAATGTTCAAATTGTATAACTAAGGATTTAAAATTTAAAACAAGGCTCCACGTAAGTAGGTTATTCTGTAACCTAAAATCTCAAAAATATAAACACAGTTTTTTTTATAGTTATTTTATGTTCAAATTTTAGCGAAATTACACATTAAATAACCAAGAATAATGATTTTAGTTATTTTGTTGTAATTTTATAATGTTAATTCAATTTAACGGCTACCTTATTAATAATAAGTAATATCCTTTTTAATATAATATAAAATATCACACTTACAAACTGTTTCAGCTCAGAATCGTTTTTTGAATGGGTAGTGGGTACAATGATATTATATCATTGAATTCAAATTTTATACCATGCATTAAACAGTGACCCACTTGTAACCTACTGTACAGCAAAGCAACATGTAATGTATGTATTTTGTATATGTATATAACATTTTATTTGAATAAGTTACAGGTTTTATCGTCTAACGCCTTACGTTCGTTGTAATACCTGTAGATGTCACTAAAGGTATCTACCATAAAATCAAAATTATTTGCTATGAACCTCAATTACCAAGTTTAATATTATGTTAAATACATTTAAATGTATTCAAATCTATACAATATAATTTATTTGATAATAAGCTGAACAATTCACTGATACACTGACCGTATCTGCTCATCGAAGTCTCTCTAATATAATATAATTATAAAATGCGTATCTGATAGTTCTAGACGTTTAATTTACGTGTATTCTTATTTATCACTTGACGAAGTCAGTGGCACAAATAAATCCATTTCAGTGAACTCGAGATACATATATTATTATCTGTGCTAAATTATATTTTGGAGTATAATAATATGTAGGTATACCAAAGTATTTTCAGACTCTAGTGTTAACCCAAAATACTTTTTGATTTTACATTTCTCATAACGCAAGGTGACTTTCTGTAAGACAATAATATTATTGATCTTCCAATACAGAGGGCTCAGCGATAAGAGAGTCATGATGAGCCACGCAATTATAAAATGAAAGAGCAGGAAAAAAAATAATACCTATAATGAGCCGCATAATTATCAACAGTGAACAATATTGGTCCAAATGTAATATCTGGAAGGAAACATTCAGTAAGTACCTACTTTGGGTTTTGGCCAGTCTTATAAAGGATACTTTAAAAAGTATTCAAGTACAGATACAGATTCTCTAAAAAAGTTTTTATAGGTACTTTCAAATACTTTTTCTTTTTTTTTTCAATGTGTTTTACCTTTTTACCTTGACCTTAGAATTAGACCCTAAAATTATTACAATATACCAATACACAACGATGAACAATCTGTAAATAAAGAGGTTGTACAATTTGTATTATTTTATTTAAATTTGGCTTCTGTGCACATAAAATAAGACGAAAAAAATATTTAAAAATAGTATTTGATTTTAAATACAGATACTTTCCAAAAAATATTCAAATACTGTGCACAAGTATTTTTTTCAAATGTATTTAGAATACGTATTTTTGTACCTATTTAAAAATTATTTGAATATTATAATATAATACACAAAAACGTAATTATTCAAATTTCAAGTTTACAATAAACTGAATAAACTATATTATCACATTGTTAGCTATAAAATCATAAATAAATAAATACGTATTTATTTATAATTTTATAGTTATCAATGTGATAGATAATAATATAGTTTATTCAGTTTATTGTTAACTTGAATAGTTTAATAATATTATGATAGCACTTAAATTATTCCAACTTTGGTTTGATAGAATGTGAATATTTTAAAAAGTAGTAATAAATAGTTTTAAAAAGTTTATAAGTAATGAAAATGGCAAAGGAAATAAAAATAAATATAACTAAAATAACATCCAATAAAAAGTATTGATACCATGTTAAATTAAGTGCGTGAGATTTTAAATGTGGTGCGCCTTTATGTCGAATTACGTACTCTGTCCAATAAACAATTGATTCTGATGGTGACATCGGCCGGTCTTTAAATCTATCAGAAACGATTTTAGCATTTTTCATGTATCTATAATAAAGTAATATATTTATACGATTAATTTGGTATTTAATATTTTTTCTAGTGCTAATACATACTTTTCATTATTAATGATTTCTAAAATATTTTTTAACAGTTCATCTTTTTGTATTGTGAACAGATCCATAGAAATCCCCATCCCTGCTTCAACTAAGTTATCAATGTTTCTAGGTTGATCGTAGAAGAGAGGGAATCCAAGAACAGGAACGCCTGCATCTACAGCTTCATATACACCAGATATACCTCCGTGACCAATGAATAATTTTACATTAGGATGCACTAGAAAGTAAAGTTATATTTACTTTACTATATTATCATAATTATATTTTGAAAAAAAATATCTTACTGAGTATATCACGCTGAGGAAGCCATTTACTTGTCATTACATTTATTGGTTTATCTTTCATTTCTCCCTCGTATTTCCATAATACCCTCTGAGGTACTTGTGCTAAAGCTTCTTTAAATGCGTTTTGAATATAGTCTGGTAAAGTTGACATTGATACGACTGAGCCAAACGTAAAATAAATTACTCCATGTGGTGAGTTCTCAATAAACTCTAGTATATCCTTAAATTAATATAAAAAAATGGTTAAACTTATAATAGTAATATAATATCATAAATCAACAATATATAATATCATATCATTCCACGATTATATTTACACGATATAATTTAAAATAACAATTTATATAAGTCGGATAAATACCTACATCAAAACATAATTTTTCTTAATTAAATATTTTTTTTTGAAATAAATTTTAATAATGTGTAGAATAATAATGTATTATGTTCTTATTTTTTCCATTTTCTAATAAAATCTTTCCTAACAATAAATTCAAATGTTATTGATTCAAAAAAAAATTATATATTTAATTAAATTTAAGTAATTGTACCTATTTTTTTCTTATCCGATATTCACACTATACTTAGATTCTAATCGAAGCGGTGATTATTGATTTAATAATGGTGAATGATGGGTGGTTATTTTGTTTGTCTGACGTCACCTTTAATAGCAAACAAAATGCTTTTATTTTAAACTTTGAAGGTGGTTTCTAGTATCGAATTAGATAAAATTGGTGCTATGGGAGCAATGAAAAAATTCCTAGTAATTTTCAAAATAATCCAAAATAACGGTAAATAAACAAGAATTTTCACGCAAAACCTAGAATTCTGTTTCTTATTGTAATTTTATAACTGCACTAGACTTAAAATTGAATTAAATAAATATTCTTGTAATAATATTCATTATTATCGAAAATCGTATAAGTGTAACTGACGATCTATAGTTAGTTTATAAGTTGATCCTGTACCAATTTGTATTACCTACTTGCTACTTCTATAACTATTTTTTGAGCAGGTATCTAAAAACAATTATGTTTTGTTCTTATATTAATATTTTTAAAGTGTTATGAAGTTCATTGATTATAAATAAGTATTTATTTTATTTATTTATAAGAACATAAGTTCTATTATTAACTATAAAGTTAATGGTGGTATAATTATAGAATAACAATTTCATTTTGTATTTTTATCTTATTATGAGTAATTATTATACTGACAATATTCACTATATTATAATTTATAATATTTATACCGTAATTATAACAAATACGTCAATATAAACATTATATATTAATTAAGTTATATAAAATAATAATTTACTTAATCAAATTATAAATTAGGAAAAAAATTATTTGTTTTTTGTTAACAGATAAGTAATATCGAAATAAAATGTAAAACATTGTGAATGAAATATAACCAATATTCCAATGGGATAATAAAATCTACTACAATTTGCAGTATGTTATGGCGTGTATCTAATACAACAATAAACATTGTTATTGAAGTTATTGAATATGATTAAAGAAAAACGATTTGTCTATTAATTGTTAGTTACAATACGATTTCATAAATTATTATTAGAGCTCGGATATTAAAACATAATTAATAACAAAAAAAAGCAACAAGAAGCATATTTATTTTGTTTAAAGGTAGGCAAGTGGGTGTCGCTCTGCTGTACAGTAGGTTACAAATGGGTCGCTGCAATGCATGATGTTAATTTTGAATTCAAAAATATAATTATCATTGTATACGAAAAACGATTCTGAGCGAAGACGGTCAATCTATAATATATTACGCTAAGTATGGTTGAAGATATTATTGTGAATAAACTAATTTATTTACCTATTTACGTGAAACCTTGTTTTAAATCTTCAATCCTTAGCTATGATTTTTTAACATTTTGTAAATTTTTAAATACAAAAACATTTTAGATTCTGTGTGGAGCCATGAATGTATTGATTTTACAATGATATGAGTTTTTTCATTTATTTTTTTTTTTTGTGTCTGTCACCATCGTTTGGTGTAGAAAAACTATTTAGATTTTCAACAATATCTTGTTCGATGGGAAAGTGAATCTAGTTGGTGCATTCGGGAGGTGAACATTTAAAATTCCCAATAGTTTTTAATAGCGCAGGGAAACACGGACATTTTTAGGCAAAATTGATTTTGGTTTTTGGTATATAGGTATCAAACGACCGTAGATACATGAAATTTCCCTAAATGTTTATATTAGCATTTTCTATACACGATAAAAATGTTTAACTTATTTTGAGCTTTTTACGGACAAATTTAGCTTCTAATTTTTTTAATTTTTTTTTCTATAAATAACAATAAAATTGTATTCTTGCATTTTACAGCAAAATAAATTAATCACTACATATGAAAGCGAGTAAATATCCAATCTTGTAAAAATTTGAACTTGAAACATTCGTAAAAAATTTATTTGACTTTCAGGTAGAAATTTTTTTGTTATCGTTATTATTATCGTTCGGATGATAACACACAAAAATTAAAAATTAATAAATAAAAATAAAAAATAAAAAAACACATATCATTGTTAATTCAATACATTCATCGCTCCACTCAGAATCTAAAAAGAATTAACTACCATGCATATATATATAGGTCGATAGGCTATCACATTTAATACATTTAGTAATCAACCCGATAAACGAGAACAGCAATAAATAATAATCCAATAACCATTTAGTCCGTATTCCGTGTTTTTCCATTTCTTATTAATTTAATTAAAATTGTTTTTATTACTATAGCATAATGAACATACTAACAAAAATATTTACAAAAAAGTAATAAAAATCAAAAAATCATTTATATAAAAAAAAATAAAAATAAATTGGTTTATTTGGAATCAGAATAAAATAAAACTAATTTAAGTGTAAATTAGATTTTGATCTCATGTATAAAAATAATAAGCATATGCTTTAAAATCCGAGCCCTATTTATTATCATTATATATGTATACATTTTGAATATTCTGCACCGCGTTTAAATGGATACCGCCCACAGAAACAAAATTTGAAAAATAAGGTCTCGATGCTTCAGTAATATAATGACTGTTTACAAACATCACTGAAGGTCGTACAGGCTTCAGAACGTCATACGGTTTAGGTTCTCTATACTTAAGCAGAAACTCGGAGTAACTGAATGTCAATAAGCTGTACGACAACAAGGCAGTATTGGTGAATCGTTGGACAAACGTTTTAGGAACACCGTAGTCGGACAAAAAATTTGAAGCCGACGCTGGATTGGGTATATGTCCAAGGTAAGAATACTCCAAAAAGGTGACCATCGACTGTGGTACTAAGTATATTATAGGCAAATTCAATTTGGTGGCCACATATGACATGCAGTCCATCCAGACGGGTTCGATAAGGATCACATCGAAATCGGTATGAACGAAGCCTTCCAAAATGTCTTTCAATCGTTCGTTTCCGTGAATAATATCGCAATAGGATCTCGCTATATCTGGACCTAACCATAGAGTCTTTATTGGATCGCCGAACACCTTCATCATGTCCGTCAAACTTATTCCACGTTTATTTGGTAAATCACCGGACGTGTCGATTTCTGTATAGTTTTCACGGTTACCTTCTGTGATTGGTGTGAACACAGTTACATGATGCCCTTTATCCGTCAACGATCGTAATACCGAACTAAAAAAGTTCCAGTGGCTTTTCCCCGCAATCGTTTCTATTGCTAAAATGCTTGCACTTTCCACAGGTTGCATCCGTGATGATCCACGAAAAGTTGAAAATATTAAAAAAATGGTCAACAAATATAAGGATTTTATAATATAATCCATATTAATAAATATTTACTACTCAGGACGACAGTGTTTAGATTGTTTGTTAAAAAAAAAAATTTAAAAAAAAATGTACAAAATAATTAATATGCAATATTTAACACTGATTTTCAACAAATTAATTAAAGTTATGCATTAAAATACTGGAATTCATAAAGAAGTTAAAATTTAAAATAATGTTGTGCACTTTTTAACTTTATTTCCAATCCATAATAATATTATGAGAGTTAGTCATTGTTATTTGTTGCCTATATAATTTAAATGTAATCTGAAACATTATTCAGATTATAGTTCTAAGTTTCTAACTAAGTAAAAGTATATTAGTATATTAGTACCTATAGGTATCAGAATATTGCGTTATCTAAAGCCAAAGAGCAAGTATTTTGCAAGATAAAAAATGTAACAAGAAGTTACCATATTTTCCTAAACATTAAACATTTAAACACAACTATTAAATCAATTTATTCCACCACTTATATTAGTTATGCTTACTACAGCACTTAATTATAATCACTATATTATTTTAAAAATGTGGATATTGTATTCATAAATAAATAATTAGTAATTATTAAGGACCAGATTCTAATTAGATATTAATACCATAATATAACATGTTAAAAATTATATCTCATAACAGCAAAAATGGCATATAAATATTGACCTATAGCTGGTAACTCTATTACCATAATTATGTATTGTTTAAAAATTAAAACTAACACAACTGACTAATTGATTTTGATTATATTTTTAATTTTTGATTAACACTACCAAATTTGACACCGGTATATTGTAATAGATAATAATTTTAGTGTTTTTAGAAAATGAAAAAATGACATTCACTATAAGTAATATAGACACGTTATAATAAACATTTTGAATACATTTCTTTAAACAATAAAACACCAAATTAAAATTAATTGTTGTTCTTGTATGTTTCTTTATAATATAATGCATTAATATTTAATACATACTAAAAACTGGTTGGATCAAATCTCTAGCGAATTATTTTTTAATAAAAAGTAAATATATACTAAAATTAGTAGTGACTTATAGTTAAAAATTGTATCTATCTCAATCAAAATATGTAATTTCTTTTTACAGTGTTTGTATTGAATGGTATTGAAAATTTACCTAAGTAATACACAAATAGTTTTGTTTGCATTAAAATAAGATAATTATATATTCTTATATCTCCATTATTGTGTATTTGTGTGTTAAAAACACGGTTGAAAACCGTTATAAAACGTAACAATTATTATCATTTATCAGTAATTAATGATCAGTATCAATTGGCAATGATTTTAAATTAATGATCAACTCGACTGTATTTATGTTTTAATTTTATAACTTTGGTTGATTTGCACAACGGCACTTTGTGTCATTAACATTGTCAAAGTTTGAGACAGGGCCCAAAAAAAAATGTATGATACTGGAGTGCAGATAAAATCATTACCTTAAGCGCATACATTTTCCTTAATCTGGTCCTAATTTCTAGTTGTTTATATTTTAAATCCTATCACAAACATACAACATATTCTATTGTAGGCACTCGTATAATATATAGGTACCTATATACGGATTATTGCTATAAACTATAAATATAGGCCTCGAGACTGGTACCTATTTTTTTTAAAAATGGCCTGAATAAAAATCTGCATCTATAACTTAAAAACTAAAATGACAAGCTTGATGTTTAACAGATACATGCAATTTGTGGTTGTTGAAAATTTTACTATACCAGTTTATTTACTCACGTTTGGTATGCTTCTTGGTGTTTTCAGATGTATCCCTCCAACTTGAATTACGTTTGCAGGCATAGGTCTTGGTGCTTCAGTAATATAATGTGTGTTCATGAACACTAACGACGGTTTTAGAGGTTCTACCAGATCATATGATTGTGAATCAATTTTTTTCAGTTCCATTTCCTTATAATTTAACGCAAATAAACTTAAACCTAAAAGGACGATATTTAAAAATCGTTGAGCAAATGTTCTAGGTACCGCGTTATAAGAAAACAGATTGGATACTGTTGCTGGATTTGACACGTCTCCGAATACAGTATGCTCGATGGGGGTTATCATTGGCGAAGGAATTACGTATATCAGTGGCAATTTTAGCTTGGAAGCTACATATGATGCACATTCCGATACCAATACTTCAGTGATAATAACATCATAATTTGATTTACCACCGTATAAGATCTCTCGCATATCCCGTTGTTCATAAGTAATATTGCAAAAGTATCGAGTCATGTTCATGAGTAAAGGTATAAAAACAGAAGGTTTCACAAATTTGTTCAACGTTATTTCAATATCCATTTCGACTTTCGATGGTAAATCCAAGAAGACTTCTGTATAGTTGGCTCGATTGCCATCGGGAAATGGAGTAAATACGGTAACATTATGACCGATATCCGTCAATGATCGGAGAACTGCACTCATAAAATTCCAATGGCTCTTACCAGCAATATTTTCTATTGCAAGTATTTGCAGAGCATCGATAGATGCATATGTCATCGAAACCGTAAGAATACAAAACACTGATAACATCATCGTACGAAACAACATGTTACTTCGAAAAGACTATAAATATTAGTGGAACTAAAATATAACCGTGTTTAAAATTAATTATTTCAATGCTGTAATGTTTTTTCCTTCCCAGTTGCCAGTGCTATACTCGTTAATTAGATTGGTTGCAAAATTATATCGTAAATAAATATACCATGGAATGTAGTTTTTCGAGGTTATCGCAAATTACATACATCTTGAAGATAATTAATTGATCACTTAAAAGATAATACAATGCCTCATCGCAATACCTACCCAAAATTAGTATGGACTCTACTGACAGTCATATTTTTGTCTAATAAATATATTTTATCTATAGGTTCATAGGTACATATTTTAAATTATAGCAAGTTTCTATTTATGCTGTATTGTATATTATAATACATAGTGTGTACACCAAACGTATACCTATTGAATATAACATAATATATTGTATAATCTTAATTAAGCATATTTTATTCAAGACCACACTTCTTATAATAATTTAACAGCTGGTAATTATTCAACTTGATCAAGGACTTAACTAATATTTACCATATTATTATATTATATTATGTGTATCTACTTATAAAGCAAAGGTATATGAATATTTTAATTTATAGTATCCTAGGTAGTTACCTAACCAGATGGTAATAGATAATGTAATTATAATTGTAATCTCTTGCAAAAAATTTAATTTTTGATAGATATTTTTATTTTAATGGAAAAAATAGGTTTGGTCTTTTCGCGTCCTAATCAATATATGTATTAATATTATAGAACTAGAGCCGATGAAAACTTAAGAAGTCGCATCACATATTTTTTTCATATTATAGACACCAGTTTTTATTCTTGAAATACTACTATTTAATAGCATTAAAATTATTAAATCTAAATCACATATTTTGAATACTAAAATTAATTTATCCTATACTTTACTTACTAACGCTACTGATTAATAATTATGGTAAATACTAAGTAATATAAGTGTTTTAGAAGATTGAATAATTAATTTCACTTTAAGCAATACGGACATTTTATAGTAAAAATATTATGAAATAATATATTTTTTAGTTAATAATACTCTAAATTAAAATGAATACTTTCTTGAATCTATGTCTCTTTATAAAATTATAATACATTAATACTTGATACATTCTCGTAAGCTGATTAATTCAAATGACAATTTCAAAAATAAAAATTTCCTTATAGTGATTAATAAAAGTTTTATCTTTTAATAATTTCATATAGGTTTTCATTTTAAAAGAGTAATATTCTTTAAGAGCAGCAAAACTAACTAAAGATTGTTTTTTTTACTCAGTGTTTTCACATTTGCGTATGAATGTGCATAATTTAAAAGACACATAAACATTTAACATTAAATCTCAGTAAAAATTGTCATTGCATGCTTTAACAAACGTTTTAATATGGAATATGAGTACCTATATATAACATGACGTATATTCACTGCCTAGCGATAACTTATTCTTACTAATCTTACTAATCCGTGTATACACAACCTGCAGTTTATTATACTTGTATAGCCAAGACAATAGGTAACATATATATGCAAGCGTCAATGTTAATTTAATGTGTTTAAATTTAATATTTATTAAGTATAGAGTATAGGTTACTAAAAATCGATTAATAAATAAAAAAACTTTTTCAATGCATCTAATAAAAAAAAAATTACACCCATGAGCATTCGCCTGTGTTCAATATTGAATAACATAATTAACTTACTTTAGGTATAGTCTTTGGCTGACTGAGATGTATACCACCAATTGGTATCAAGTTTGGTGGCTCAGATCTGGATGGTTCAGTAATGTAATGCGAGTTGACAAACACGAGCGAAGGTTTGATAGACTTGATAGAATCATAAGACCAAGGATGAGTTTTTTTAATTATCCATTCGCAGTATTCTCTTGATATCATAATAATATCAAACTGTATACCAATAGCACAGAGTTGATACATCTCTGAACAAATTTCTTGAGAAATACGTGCTGACTTAGAATATGGCCAGTATTTAGTAGGTCCAAATAATATTGGTTATATGAACGTTAACATTGGAGATAGAATTAAGGTATACTACAGGAATTTGAAGTATTCTTGTGATGTGTGAAGCACACTCAGTGCCCATTGGGAATTGGTTCAATAAGTAAAACTTCGTAATCCAAATTATTTTTGACAATTAAGATCTTATTTATGTCATTGTTATTGTACATCGCGTTACAACGATTTCTTGTAATATTAACGCTTTGGGATACAAGCGATACGGTAGAACTAAATGTTTTTAAGATAGCTGCGATGTTGATTGAAACTGTTACCCAAATACGTCCTTAGACGTATCTATCAAAAAACAGTTCACACAATCACACCACAACCATCGATGTCAGAAAATGTAGAAAAATAATCAAATTGTGCTCTTTTTCTATTAAAAACTGTAATACCGATCTCATAAAATTACAGTGGCTTCTTCCACCTGTCAGCTCAACTGCTAAGATTCATGCTGAATCGACTAGAAAAATTATT
>JANEHU010002228.1:0-63438 GCA_027563435.1 Nasonovia ribisnigri
CGACTACCGCAAGATACGGTTCCGAAAACACGACTGCTTCAGTTAACAGCCACAGGTATACACCACCAACACATTTTAAGCGCTTGAGGGGTGAAATTAGAGTAGCCTTATTGTGTTTGTTCAACGCTGATAAATACGGTATAACTCATAAACTATACACAACTATCCTGATAACCAGAGTTCGGATTATATAAGTATTTTTTTATCTAGATAAAAAAAAGATACAATATTTTCTTAAATAGTTTTAAAATAATCTAACCAAACAATATAGTTTTTATTTTATTATTCTATTTAATGTTGCCATACAGTATACAGCATTATAGCTATACATAGCCATATTATAATATAATAATATAATAATTGTACAATTTCGCAATTTTTATCAATAAAAAATCTATCTAGATGAATTCATTTAGATTAGTAAAAAAAATATCTAAGATGACCGTTTAGATATCTTGTAACTATTTATCTAGATAAGTCCGAACCCTGCTGATAACCTTGCAATACGTATACAGTCCAAGAACTGGAACCGTTCCGAAAAAGTCTAACTTTGGACCAAAATCTTTATTTTGATGTATGTTTTATTTCGGTTTCAAATTCCAATAGATATTTTATATATCTATCATGAATAGTAGTAATTAACTAACAGCTAATATTTATAAGATCTTATTTTCCATACAGAATAAGAGCGTATATCGGTGCCAAGCTTCTGCGCATGGCCGTAATATTTCGTTCCAAAGCTCTACCCTCGCGCGTCGACTCTGTAGTGAGTACAGAGTGTCACAAGTATTGGTTACGAAGAAGATACATCACGTTGTAAATCGTCGTCATTTAAAAACTATTCGACTCGATGTCACTGCTACGCCAACCCATCTCACCTGTCATGTTTTAATGGCTTTACAGTTTAATTTAATGTACCTGATATAACCTGAAGTGATAATCTTGCTTGTGTTTTCCATGTCAAATAATATTGTCCAATTTTCGTATTACATATATAATATATTATATTATTAAATCTTTTTTTTTCTTTTATAAAATCTAAGAATGTTACATCGGAACACAGACATTCATAAAACAACATAAAATGACTGTATAGGCAAAGTGAATAATATTTTATTTTTTTATATAAATTAAATTACCAAAGAATATTGATTTATTCAAAATCATGTACCTGCCAATCGTGTCATTATTATTTATACTTACAACAGTTAGAAACCTATTCATGTAAATCGAAAATGGCAAAATCTTCACAGCTGTTTTTTTTTATCTGTGGTTTTTACTATCACGTCATAACGCTACAATATTGTCGTAATATTACACCTCTAAAACAAGGCTATCACAACTCAAAGTGTATCAATTTTGAGTTATGGCTTCTTTCGAATAGTGAAAATATAGCTCTAAAAAATGCAGAACGCCACATTCAATATCACATTCATTATCCACTAAAAATATGTGTTAGTTATTGAATCGTTGAACAATTACCTACTCAATGACATCGTTCACTCGAAGCCTACTATAGGCAGGACCTAGACTTGACCACATTATTACAATTATTTTATTATATATTAGTGTATGTCTAGTACTCTAGTCGACAAATCATAATGTATAAGTATGTGGCTGTCTGCAGCGATTTGCTACAAGGATTTTTTTCAGCATGCATAGTGCATACGTGTGGTCCATATACAATATGGATTTCTTATTTATTTTTACATTAAACACGAAGTTATCTATTGTATAGGTATTGAATATATGTCTATAGGTCCATTCACTGGCCACCCGATTGTTTTGGAGGGTACGTGTCTTGATGGCGCCGGTCATACATGGATCGTTCGATAACAATCATTTTCTTTTGAACTGAGTGAAATAAAAAGTTGTAGCAACCAGATGTGATTGTACCCATTATACAGGATGGACTTTTGAGCATGCTCACCCATAATTACGTATTATACATATAATCAAATTCTGATTTTTTCGAATATTGTTTTACTGTTCGTTTTTTTAAAAATTGAGATATTTCTTATGAAAAATTTAATAATTTATTTTTATCAAAAATAACAATATTAAATAAAAAACAAGAGGTGACCATACTATCAAATCACCCTGTATAGAAATGCACACAGTTATTACAGTCTGTCTCCGGCCGTAGAACCATATTTTAACATTGTATGTAGGGTCGATGTATTTCTAACAGAATTTCTGTGGCGTATTACCTGTTGCGGCGTATTTCAATGTCAACAACAATTTATTATCCTCGATTGTATACGAAAACCATTATGAGGAAGTATGATAATAATAATAATAATAACAATAGTAATAACACTAACCTTTATAATAAAATACATCTTTTATTGCTTGTCTGAGAAGGAAAAAAAAACATCTGCCGTAAAACCCATACTCGGCGTCGGTCGTTTGAGTATAAACTATGAACCGATAAGGTCGACTAATCGTTTCCATGATAGCTTCAATCATTATAAATAATCTTATACTATAAATATTTATATAAATGATACATGATTTACATTAATAGCTTTAAACACATAAACACTATAATAATATAACCAATATTGTTACATATTATCTAAGAAATTATTCATTTAGTATTTATATTATATTGTTTTATTAATATGGAATAATTTACATTAATGTAAATGGTATGAGTAATAAGTTATTAACAAGTTAATACATATTTTTACATATTTGGTAAATAAGGACATATTACAATATAATTAAAAATTTTTTTCCAATTTTTCATGAATTTTCAACGACGATTAACATTATGTACTTTATGTAAACGGCATCCACGTATATCCACGTATCTGTATATTAAATACGCCGTTAATAAGTTTAATAGATAATGAAACTAAGAACGCCTAAAATAATAAGATTAGTTATTTTTTGACGCCGACCAAATACTCTACGTTATCAAATTGCAGGAATTTACGTTGGTATTGATATGCTGGCATACCCCTATAATAATAATACACGGTTTCGATAAATACATACCTAGATAATATTATGTCTAGACCAGTGTTTCCTATTCGGTGTGCACATGGGTGTGCTGTGAGGCCACCATAAGAGTGCCATGAAATGTCATGATTATTAATAAACAATTACGAACAATTTCGATAAAAGTTAAAATATATTGAAGGGAAACCAGTCTAAAATTTCTGACTATGACTAGATTTTTAAAATGATGTAATTGTAACATAATCGAAATGTAATGTCTCTGATTTCCCATATCAATAAAAAATGTATTTAATTAAAAAATGATTAGAAAATATTAAGGTTAGTATAGTATAGTACCCAGTGGCGTACATTCAAATTTGATCTAGGGGGGGTTTAAAAAAAATTATCTACACTATAACCTTCTGCTTCTCTTTAAAACTACCCATTTTCCTAACAATTAAACACATTACACGTGTAAAAATTAATAGGCAAAATAGCAAAACAAATACAAAGGTTTCCATAACTCATGGCAGTTAAATATTATTTAATATGCACATAGTAAGTACAGAGTATTATACACCATACCGTTTTTAAAATATTTTGACTTTTTTTGAGTTGTTTACAGACATTTTCAATTTCCAAACTTTTTAGTTTTTTTTTCTATAAATATCAATACAATTTTATTAATTGGTTAAAAATTCTTGAAAATTGAATAGAAGGCTCCTAATATATTGTTTTAAAGGTAGATGAAAAATATTAAAAATCTGTAGTCACAATTTTTTTTTCTAAGCATTTAAGGTTGAAATTTTGACAAAATGCGTAATAATGACGAAAATTTGCAAATTATTTTGAGTTAGAAATTCATAAAAATTTTTCTATTAAAATCTAATATTTTAAAATGTAACACGAGATTTAACATAAGTTTTTCTATTTTTATCAAAAATAAAAATCTAAAAGCATGTAAAAATAAATTTTTATGAGCGTTTTAAGTTCATAATTTTACAACATTGGTTATTCACTCGATTCTCATGTAGCGTTTTTTCTTATTTGGTTGTAATTCAAAAACGAATATTTGTTGATGCATGAAAATTTCACTGAACGTTTATATTCTAATTTCCTATACACCATACAATTTTGAAAATATTTTGATTTGTTTTGAGCTGTTTACAGACATTTTCAATTTTCAATTTTTTTAGTTTTTTTTTTATAATTGTCAATAAAATTTTATTTGGGTGGCCAAAATTAACGGGAATTGTAAACTCTCTAAGCCTTAGGGTCTAAGGCATCAATTAGATTCACTTTCCCATCTAACAATATACTGAAGTTTTAAATAGAAGTATTATAATATTTTATAATATATACAGACACAAAAGGAAAAAAGAAAAAACACACATTGTAAAATCAATACATTCTATGTCTGCTCAGAATCTAAAATCACTCCTCAATACTAACTATTAATATAAATAATTCGTCTTACAATGAAAATACGAAACGAAATTTAATTATAAATATTAATATTAATTTTCATTAAATATGATTAACTGGAGTGTGGTTCTAAACGATAACGTGATATTATTATTATTGTGTGTGGCCAATATTCACTGCGTTTCGTCGCGATGACAAGTGCGTATGGTCGGCTACGTGTTCCAGTTACAATATTATTATGATTAGGTACTATCAGTGGCGTACATAGGGGGGGGGGGCAGAAATTTAATACAAGGTTTCTAATATATTGTTACAATATAAGTTGAAAAATTTTAAAAATACATAGGCTCGATTTTTTTTTATAAGCATTTAAAGTTCGAATTTTGACAAAATTTATCAAAATCTCGAAAATTATCAATCATTGTAATTAAAAAAATATCAAATGTTCAGTTTTTATAACTAAGGATTGAAAATTTCAAACAAAGATTCTCATAAATAATTCATAATGTAACCAAAAAATCTAAAAAATATATAAACACATTTGTTTTTTACAGACATTTTAAATTCAAATTTGGACAAAATTACATAATTAAACCAAGAATAACGATTTTAGTTATTTTGTTATTTTGTTATTTTAAAAATATTTTTGATTGATATACGGCACCCATAATTTCGTTATGAAATCTTTTTTTGTTGTTGGTAAAGTATAGTGTTTACTCAATAGTCATATTATTATGACGTATGTTTGTGTTTACACGGATGATTAATAATAAGAAATTCATCAATAATATTACATTTTTTTTTTTGGTCCTGGGGGCCCGAACCCCCATTAGGTTAGCCCCAGGACCAAAAAAAAATGTAATATTATTGATGAATTTCTTTATTATTAATCATCCGTGTAAACACGGATTTTTAAAATTTTCAACTTATATTGTAACAATATATTAGAAACCTTGTATTAAATTTCTGCCCCCCCCCCCTATGTACGCCACTGATAGTACCTAATCATAATAATATTGTAACTGGAACACGTAGCCGACCATACGCACTTGTCATCGCGACGAAACGCAGTGAATATTGGCCACACACAATAATAATAATATCACGTTATCGTTTAGAACCACACTCCAGTTAATCATATTTAATGAAAATTAATATTAATATTTATAATTAAATTTCGTTTCGTATTTTCATTGTAAGACGAATTATTTATATTAATAGTTAGTATTGAGGAGTGATTTTAGATTCTGAGCAGACATAGAATGTATTGATTTTACAATGTGTGTTTTTTCTTTTTTTCTTTTGTGTCTGTGTATATTATAACTAATACTTCGATTTAAAACTTCAGTATATTGTTAGATGGGAAAGTGAATTTAATTGATGCTTTAGACTAAGGCTTAGACAGTTTACAATTCCCAGTAGTTTGTAAAAGAACTTGAAAAACAAATAAATAATTTAGTGAAAAATGTGAATTTTTACGGAAAATCGGTTTTGACCAAAACGATTTTGGTTTTTGGTGTAAATCGCGGCCGTAGATACATGTCATTTTCACTAAATGTTTATATTATCGTTTCTAAAATATACAATAAAATTTTAAAAATATTTTTTTCTTGTTTTGAACTGTTAACTGACATTTTAAATTTCCAATTTTTTTAGTTTTTATTTCAAACAATATCAATTAAATATTATTCGTAGTATCTCAAAATCCACGTTTGAGAGCATTTCTCCTGGCTGGACCTCTTATTTATCTTCTTCGTGAAAAAATGTATCCTATCTTCTTACACAAGGTCTAATCTATCTCTGTACCATATTTAATCGCAATAGGATGAACGGTTTAGGAATGCATAAAAGACATAGAAACATTTGTTGTCTTATATATACATATATTAATGATGCCTATTACATACCTAAACATTTACCTTTGTAATATTTTAAAACGTTTGAAGTACTTTGTACTTTTATCACAAAATATGTATAGATACTTAAAATTATTAATAAATATATAAATTAATTAATACATTCTTTAATTGGTGGTTCAAATGTTCAATAATTATTCAGATGTCATATGCCTATTATTGTCTAGTTAAACTTTAGCGGAGTAGATAGGAATTTTAGGTATTGTGTAATCGGTGTATTTAATGAAATTTAAAAATTTTTAGAAGCAATTATTAATTTAAAACCAATTTTTAAAATTTTAATTAATGATATAAAAACATTGTTTGACAAAATACGATAGTAAAAAGAAAAAAAATCATATAGTACAACAGAATAAGATACAAACAAATCGTATTTTGAAAGTATTTAAAATACACTTGTCAAAAAAAATTTTAAAAGTATCAAATCGGGGCTGCAAGGCAGAAACCATTATATAGTTTATTTAGTTTACTTAGTTGCATCGTTTATTGCACAATATACCTAGTTTTTGGTAATAAAATAGTATTGTAACATACACCACAGTTATTATTTACTTTTCATTATAACGATATCGTATTAAATACGGTTTTCTTATCTGTTTGGTTAACGATTCTGTTTCCCAATACCGTCGATACGTAAAGATTATATGATGCATTTTATGTCGGGTTAGAATATGATCATCAAAATGTAGGTATAAGAAAAATTAATAAACTTATACTTTTATATTGTAATCTTACTAATACTAAATTATAGTGTCCAGATTATATTCTTAATAGAACTTAATATTAAGTATATTCAGTTAACACTAGAATATAAGGAAAATAACACTAATAAAATGAAAATCAAATATTTTCTATGAGTAAAATATTTATATTTTTAATTTTAAAAATCTGATGAAGTTTATATAATAAAACTTAAAACAATAATTTAATTGTTAAATCTGTTTTTCTATATTAGCATGATTATTATTACCATTATAATAAATAATATTATCATTATTATAATCTAATATTTTTACTGTCTCAAATTATAAACTATGATTGTTAGGTACCTACCTACTGTCCATAAATAGGTTATTTATTATTTTATAGGGTTGTGTTTTAATTTTATTTTTTAATATAAGTTATAACTAAGGTTGGGCTGTATCTCAGATAATTTATTATTAGGTTATATTTATTTCAAACGTCAAACAAAGTCAATGAGATCAAAATGTGCCAAGTAGGTATATGGCCGCAGAATTACGACTTGTTCCGACACCGTATGGACTTTCCGTTCCGACGAGTTCCGACGATATAAATTCGTTTCCGTTACTTTCCAATTCAGTGTGTGGCAAGCAAAATTTTAAAATATGTCACGACACATTTACCTTCCGGATATCAGATTTCAGATAACTAGATGATAAGAAATTTGAAATTTGATAATGTTTGCATTTGTATTTAAATTATTATGTATTTAAAACTAAAAAATGAATTAACTTGCATGCAGTAAAACATATTTTTATTCAGTTCATTCACAAAGAATATTACTGTTTTATAAAAACAAAAATAACTATGAGATAGTTCCTAATTGTAATAATATAATAATAATAGTAATAATATGATTATAATTTTAGCCCCTTCCCCCACCTCACTTTTTAAAAACCAAACTTACACTTATGCACTTAACAGTAAAATTAAAAATGTCTTTGTTACAGTAAATTACATAATATACAACTTACGTGCGAACAGAGAACGTGTGACGTGTCAATAGCATTGGCAGCCAAAATACTATAGTCCATTTGACGCGTACCTGCAGTGGCGTCGCTTTGTAGTGGGTAAGGTGGTTGGATGATGGGAAACACAAAAACTATGTTAGACAATTAAAGAACGAATAACAATCTTTCAGTTTATGTAAATTAATTTATTATAACGGTTATAAAAGGTCCAACAAGCGGAGAACACGAAAAACGTTATTAGAACGAAAAACGGAAACCAAAACAGTCAACCAAAAAAAAAGTGTATCGGCCGGCGGGTGTGCTCTCGTCACGAGTCGATCACGTAGTCATCGTGATCCGGTTTTTGTCAACGGCCGGTCGACCTTCCAGGCGCGGTTGTCGCGCGCCGGTGTCGTCCGTCGCCGATTGGCGGCTTGTTTGAGAAGTCATAACGCGGCTTCCGCGTAAAGGTTGTTTGAATTCAAACAGCTCATTACGCGGGACCGCGTCATACTCCCCCCCCAAGCCGCCAACGGCGTCGGTGTTCCGGCCGTTGCCGGTGTGGTTGTGGGTTGTGGGTGGGGGTGGCAGTGGTAGACACCTGTCCGTGGGCACGTGTTCCGGCTGACTTCAGCGGACGTGGCCCGGTTGGTGTCTAGTCGTGTTGGGGTGACGTGGGGGGGGGGC
Organism: Nasonovia ribisnigri; assembly: GCA_027563435.1. Lineage (NCBI taxonomy): Eukaryota > Metazoa > Arthropoda > Insecta > Hemiptera > Aphididae > Nasonovia > Nasonovia ribisnigri. The sequence goes on from JANEHU010002228.1 coordinate 8,666, forward strand.
TGAAATACGCCAGGCTGACCTCCATGTCATCCTGACCCGGTAGGTCTGCGTACGCCTCTGCCAACAGCCTCCCCTCCTCTTCCGGTGATATTTCCATATCACCGGGCGGCGTGGTGGTCTGCTGGTCCGCGGCTCCGGTTGTTCCGGCTGGTACTACTACCTCCGGTGCCGTGGCTGCGGTCAGGGGCGCTCTCGCAGTCTCCGGCTGTTGTTGGACCGGTGCTGGCTCTGGGGTGGTGGCCTGGGGGGGTGCCGGCATTTCCAGGCGGTGTTGTTGTGCCTGCATTTTGGCGCGGTGGTCCCTCATCCGCTGCCGGTTCCGGCGCTGGTGGGAGGTCAGCTGCTCTGGTCCTCGTGTTGTTGGCTGTGGTCGGGCGGTTGTGTTCGCCGGTGGTGCAGGTACCGGTGTCCGCATTAGTGGCCGTGTGGGGCTGCGGGACCTGTTGGGCCTCTGTGCCGTTGTGGGGTTGGCGCTGGTCGCCCTCCGAAACACGGAGGTGCGGTCTTCCCACCCCCGCATGTATGCGGCCCACAGCACCGGGTCCCGCCGCAGCTGTGCCGTTGGCATGTGGCGTACCCGTGCCGCCGTGTTGGCGTGGGTCGCCTCCTCCCTGCTGGCCGCCCTCAGCAGTTGCTGGCTGCGGCCGATCAGCTGTGCTGTTTGCTGAAGTGTCGTGGTGGTCCTGGGTGGCTCCATTTTGCGTTGTGGGTGCTCCGACTGAAATGACGTATACTGAATGCTATTGTGGGTTATTGGGGAGGGAGGGGGGGTGGTTTTGGGGTGCTGCGGTGTTTGCTCGCTTGAGGCATGACACGTGAAGTTTGCGTGCTGGTTGCTGGTCTGTGATAAACACGCCTTTGCCTACGCGCTTTTGCAGCTTTACCGGTCCCCACCATTTCGGTGCGAAGCCGGCGTGAAATTTTTTGTGCGCGTTCGACAGGTGGTGTGCCTTATAGTACACAGTGTCACCTGTTTTGTACTGCGTGTCCGTCGGTCCACCTGTTACAGGTGGTGCGGTCAGTATGTTGTTTTCGCGACTCACCCTGTCCATATTTATTTGTTCGATCGGGCTGACCGCTGTCCGAGACAGTATCCAGTCCCCCGGCCTTTTGCCCTCTCTCCCGAGGACGAGTACCGATGGTGAGTATCCTGTCCGGTCGTTGCGCCTGTTCCTGATCGAAAAAAGTATGGGGGTGTTATGGTTTCCGCCGACGAGTAGCGCGCGTAGACCTTTTTTCAATTCCTGGTTACGGCGTTCGACTGGGTTGGCCCTCGGGTGATATACCGGTGTTGTCCAGCCCTCGGCTCCCCACTGTTCGATCGCTTTACGCATATCGTTTGCTGCGAACTGTGGGCCGTTGTCGCTTAAGCACACACGGGGGTATCCGAAACGTGAAAAGAATTCTCGTTCGAGCGTTTCGGTTATTGTTTTTGTAGTGGCTGTTCCGAGGGGGTATGCCTCGGTCCATCTACTAAACAAATCCGTGGTGACCAGTATATATTGTTTTCCCCTACTCGTGCGCGGGTAGGGGCCCATGAGGTCTATGCTGATCACCTCCCAGGGGTGTCGGGGTATTCTGGTGGTCGCGGGGTCGTCTGCGCGTGTGTTTAGTGGTTTGGTACACGCGCATATGTGACACGACTTGACGTACAGTCGGATGTCGTTTTTTTGCCCTTTCCAAAAAAATCGTTGTTTTACCGCCCTGTACGTTTCTTTCCAGCCCGCGTGGTTCACGAGTACGTGATCGTGGTATGTCCAGATCACGTTCTGCGTCTTATTGTGTGGTATGACTCGGGTGTGTTTTCGCCCAACTTTATTCGCAAAAGTCCGTCGGTAAAAATGTATTGTTTATTTTTTTTATCCGCGGTACTTCTGGTGTTGTGCGCTGGGTCGTCCGTTGTCATATTGCTCGCTATGTCTCGTGTACTGGGGTCATCGGCCTGCCATGACACGAGCATCGCGTGTGTGATTGTTGGCCCACGTGTATTGTTAACCGGGTCTGTCGTAGCGAACAGATTGTCGGCCGGTGAGCTAGTAGTGTTGGTGAGTGGTGTGGTGGGTACTCCTACTAGTCGTTCCTCGAGGTGTTCCTCGTCTACAGGGGGCCCGGCGGTTGGGTTGCGGGAGAGCATGTCCGGCGCCTCGTTCTGTACGCCGGGCACATGCGTGGTTTTGTAATCCAGGTTAGCTAGCTGCAGTGCCCACCTGGTTAATTTTGAGTTTGTGTTTTTGGCTCGGTGGAGCCATGTGAGGGCCGAGTTGTCGGTGAATAGGTCAAAGCGACGGGTTTCAAGGTATGGTCTAAACTTGTCGGTCGCCCAGATTATTGCGAGGCACTCGCGTTCGACCGCGGCGTACCTCGTTTGCGTATCACTAAACTTTTTGCTCGCGTAGGCGATGATCCGTCTTTCTTCCGGGCTGTCACCCCGTTGGAAAAGGACGGCACCTGCCCCTATCTCGCTAGCATCGGTCTGTAGGCAAAACGGTTTTCCGTAATCCTGGCGAATCGTACAGGGCGCGTTTTGTTTTGGTAAATGCCGCCTGTTCGATTTCGGTCCACGACCACTTGGTCCCTTGTTTGAGCCTATTCGTGAGGGGCGCTACGGTGTCCGCGTAGTTGTCGACAAACTGGCTGTACCAGTTACAAACGCCCAGGAACTTCCGTATGTCCCTCAGTTTGGTTGGTGACGGGTAATTTTTGATGCACTCTAGTTTCTCCGGTTGTTTATCTATTCCATCGGAGTAGACTAGGTGTCCGAGAAACGAGATTTCGGTTGCTCCGAAACTGCATTTTTCGGGGTTGCATGTCAGCCCGTGTCTCTGTAGACGTTCCAGAACTTTGTCTAGGTGGCACTGGTGGTCGTCCGTTGTGTTTGAAAACACCACTATATCATCTAGATATACACGGACGAAATCGTCCAGGTACCCTCTCAGGACTTCGTTCATTAGTCGCACAAAGGTCATGGGGCTGTTTTTGAGGCCAAAGGGGAGGACTCGAAATTGATATAGGCCCCACCGCGTCCGGAATTCCGTGTATTTTCGCGCGTTTTGGTTAAGTGGTACTTGCCAGTACCCTGACTTAAGGTCCAAAACGCTGAACACTTTTGCACCTCTCATCTGACGTATCAGCGTGTTGAGGTCGGGCATCGGGTAAGCGTCGGACTCAGTGATATCATTGAGCCGCCTATAATCAATGCACAGTCGGGGCGAGCCTTCTTTCTTTTTTGCTAAAACGATGGGTGCGGCCCACGGGGATGTGCTTTGTTCTACCAGTCCCTGTTCTTCCATGTCCCGTATCATGGTTTCGATTGTGGCCTGTTTTACCGGTGGGTAGGGATACGGTTTGAGTGCTATGGGAGTCTGATTTTTGAGGAGGATGTCGTGTTCTATTAACCTGGTGCGTCCTACCCTACCGTTGAACACGTCCGGATAGTTGCGTACTACTTCGGTGATTTTCGCGCGCGTGTGGTGGTCACCGGTTATTGTTAATTTTTCGACATCAAGTGCTGGGCTGGGGGCGGGTGTCTGACCTTTCCAGCACGCTGTTGTTCTCCTATCCAAGCCTAGGTGAATAGTGCTCGTTGTGTAGTCCCAGGTGACTTCGTTTTGTACGAGAAAGTCGTGACCTAGGAGCATGTCGCAGTATAAGTTGTTCAGAATGGCTGCGTTGAAGGTGACCGTGAGGTCTCCGATTTTGGCTACGAATGTGGAGTTACCACTTGTCATTGTGGTGTGTCCGTCCGCCATTCGTACTTGTGTTGGTTGTCCGCGTTGGGGTGTGCCAAATTTGTGTGCAATGTTCGGGCTTACATATGATTTATGTGCTTGTGAGTCGAGTAGGGCTGTTACGAAGCCTGACCTAAATTCGAGTTCGACCGCGGGGGTTGGAATTTTGTCGGGGCATGTTCGTTTTCCGTTACTCGACGTAGGTTGTGTTGTATAGCTGGGTAACTGGTTCCTAACCGCGCTATCGGTGTTCTGGGAGGCGGTTTGCACCGCCATTACCAGAGCATCCGTTTCGGTTACCTCTGTGCTATTAGTGTGTGCACGTGTTAATTTCGTGGTAGTGGTCGTTGTGTGTGGTGATGATGACCTACTACTTAACGAAATTTTTGTAATATGGGAGGGTGATATATCTGATGACGCCGAGTTTATCGACGCGCGTTTGATAGTTATATCCCCGTCAGTAATGCCGATAATTGCGTGTGGTGGTGTGGCTGTGTGTGTGTGTGTGTGTGTGTGTGTGTGTGTGTGTGGATGAGGCGGCGGCGCGGACAGGTGTCCACCGTCTCATTTGCCGTTTCCCGACGTCCGTGAGTGCTCGAGACAGCCACTATTCCAGTGCGGTCCCCCGCAGTATCTGCACGGGTTGGGCGGTCGCGGGTTTTCAGCCGCGCCGTCGTGTGTTCGTTGTCGTGCGGGCGGGCGGTGTGTGTGTGTGTGTGTGTCGGACCAGGTTTTTTGTAGTCCGGTCTTGATTGTGGTGGGGGTGGTGTTTCGTCCGGTGTGTATTCCAGGACTCCAGCTATCCGTCGGAGGTCTCCGAACGTCACTGGTCTTTGCAGTCGTATGTGCGTTCGGTATTCGTTGCGCTAGTCCGGCTATCGTCCCGATTAACTGTGTTTCAGATAGTCCGGTGTTCGCGCGGCGTGCTAGTTGTTGCTTTTGTATCACGAACTCCGTTAACGACTGCGTAGGTGTCTGTCGGACGGATACTATATCGGCCCGCAGCCGTGACTGTATTTCCACGCTGTCGAATTTTTCTAAAAACTCGACGCGGAATTCATCCCAGGTGAGGTCCAGTAGTCTGATGGTGTTCCACCACGTACTGGCTGCATCCTTCAGCTGCTGCGCGATTATGTTTGTCCAGGCGGACCTATCTATGCGCGTTTGATACAGTATCGATTCCGCTTTGTGTACGAACCGTACCGGGTCCTCGGGTGTTGTTCCGTGGAACTCCGGCAGCGAATATCTCGCTGCGCATACCTCGTCGTACGGTATAAGCGTCGATTGTTGCGCGGCATAGGTGTGTGTGGAGGAGGGGGCATGGTATAGGTTGTGTGTGTCCTCGAAACGCACTGAACGGTTCGCGGGCCGCGGGGCAACTCGTTCCGTTGTCCGTGTTATTCGGTGTGCGCGTGTGTGGGTATGGACGCGTGTTATTGGTCATCAATACTTCCGGTGATGTCCGGTGTTGACCCGATGACATTGCGCTGCGAGGGGTGGTCGGTTGTGGTACGTCGGTTTGATGTTCCGACGTTTGGCGCGCCATGCCCATCTCTAGGCGTCGCATTGTCTCTGCAATGCGACGTTGGTCGTCGCCAAAACGTACCATGCAGCTCTCGAGCATGGCCAGTCGCGATTCCAGACTGTGCTCAAGCGTCGAGTTTTCCGCCGCTTGCCGTACCTCCTGTAGTATACTACGGGCTGTTTGGATCGTGTCCGTCACCTGTTGTTGGTTGGGTGCGAGTTGTGGGTTGGGTGTGTCTAACGGGTGTTGGTGGGGTGTGTGTTCGACCTGTATGTTTCCGATTTGTCCGGCGTCGGGCGTGTGATCTGCGTCCGAGTCATTTCCGGTCGGTCTATGGTCTACCATAGGTTGGAACCTGATTTCGTTGGCCCGTATGTTCAGGTCCGCGAAATGCTGGGTTAATCGGATTTCCAGGGTATCTTTCGGCCCTGCGTCCGATAACTCTCGCTGCCTGCACTCATAACGTAACTCCGCACAGGTCAATTCATTCATATATTTTCCCGACATGCCGTCCGGTTGTTTTTCCGGTGATGTTTAAGGGAGAATATAAAATGTGACTGTTGTCGGTAGGACGGTGTTGTCCGTTTATCGCAGTTTATTTAAGGTATGAATGTAGGTCAGTGGGTTATTATTGTTGTTATCGTTGTGCGTGTCGAGTGCTCACAATAACCGGTCCTCGCAGTGTGATGTCGCGGTTGCGCGTGTGTGCGTTGTCCGGTCTACACCTGCGATTAGAGAACAGCGGCGGCGGCGGTCCGGTTTCGTGCTATTTTCGTCCCTGGCAATTTATGTCGACGTTGGGTGGTTGGTGGTGCGGGGCGGTGGTTGTAAAAAAAGTAGCAAATTCGGTCCGTATATTTATCCAAGTTTACCACGGTGTATTAATTAGTTACCCGAAAAATTGAATCGCGGAAAATTACGACACGGAAAAAAACGGCAGGTAAAAAACGTCACGGAAAAAAACGTCAAAAATGTATTTTTATCTAAAAATCACAATCATGGTTTTTAAGTTTATTGATAAAATAATGGCAAAATATTACTATAAACAATTTGGTGAAATATAAAAATTATAAATTATAGTTTTAAAAAAAAAAATTTTGAATTGTATAGCTGTTATAAAAAAAAAAAAAATTATCAATAGTTTTAAAAATCAAAAAAATCGCATAGGATATGATAGTATATACTATACCCTTTAAAAAATTTTGGATACCTCTCTTTTTATCTAAAAATCACAATCGTCGTTTTTAAGTTGGCACAATATTCCATAAACAGTTTGGTGAAATATAAAAATATAAATAAAAATTATAAATAATAGTTGTAAAAAAACACAAATATAAAATAATATATAATATGTTATAGCTCTGGGTACAGCTGTTATATAACCACTGTTATCCAAAGTAATAAATTTTAAACTTATTTTATACCCAATACTCATCAATAAGATTTTACGTATATTTTTGTGTATAATATTTTTCCTATTTACGACAGTTGTTTGGTATGGGTTCGATAAGACGCTTGGCCTGTAATTGTTGTTACTTGTTACCTAGTTGTAGGTATAATAAAAATACTATAATAATACTAATAATACTATACTATACTGTATTACTTATTATAACTTATAAATTTATGGTTTTTTTCCGTGACGTTTTTTAGCCGTGTCGGTTTTTACCGTGACGTTTTCTACCTGACGTTTTTTTCCTTGTCGTTTTTTAACGATTAGCGAAAAATTAGCTCAATATTGATATATCACTTTCTTGTGCTGTCACTACAATTGAGCGTATCTTGCTCAATATATTGCCGAAAATTCTACGATCTACGCAATTTATTTTTAAAGGCAATAGAGTGGTATAAGTACAGTTACATATTTTGAAAAAGATTTGAAATACAAAATACCATGCAATTGCCAACCAACCTTGAGGCATCAATTCGTGGCGGAAGTTCGCTATCTAGTATTATATAGAAATCTGTGCGATACGGTCAACCACGGCTACGATGCCGCTGCGTTTTCGAACTCGCTCGCCCCGTGCTTTCTAGTTTTGTTGTTTTGCCGTACCGCTACGCGTCCGCCGTTATTACTGCTTTTTGGCATAACCACGTGTGCCGCTCTCTTGTGCCATTTGTTTTTTTTTGTGTTGATTATTTTGTGAATAATAAAATCGCCGATTTGACGTGAATTGAGTTGTTATTGGTTTAGTCCATTTATTAAGAGAAATAGTGGTGTTGTATATACGTATGTTTGTATGTGTGAATGTATGTACGTACTACGTAGTATGTACAAAGGCTTGCGTATATAACACCCAAATGTGTTGACTCAGGGTAAAGCATGCGTGTAACCGATCAGGTACTGACGATGGTCTACGTGACCGAAATGGCTGGGTCAGCATTTCCTTTATTTTTTTTTTTATTGCTATGAAATAATTAGTTATTTTTTTCATAATATGTTATAATGAAAAGTTATACTTTAATTCAATAATACTACAATAATTTCACTTCGTAAATGTACAGGACTTGTCATCAAAGAAATGGCCAGCCACCACAAAAATGTGCCATTTTCTGAAGTTAATTATGAAGTTTTAGTCTAATACATACATTTTTGCCATCGCCAAAACTTAAAATAATATTCGATTACATTTGACGGCCAATGCGGAGAGTAATACTGCGAAAATTAATAGAATTTTTGATCCAAGTACCTATTGCAAATGATAACCCAAACCCAGGAAGATAAAGAAGGAAATATTTCACCAGTAAGTAACCAAGTATTGGGTAGTAGTCAGAATACTTTTAAAATACTTTCCCCAGCAATACCTATTCTAAATAACATTTTGTAAATCGTACGTTTTGAAATCTTGCCCCTCCTTTATAATTCACCTATATTATAATAATTAATAAGTTAGAACTATATAACTAATAAGTAATAACCACAAAATAGCAATGATTTAATGTAATTATTTTATAATAGGCACCAGCTGCACAATCAAAGATGACCGGTGATCATTTGAAGTGGGTTAAAAGACAACGGTTATACCAAAGATCTGTTTCTTTGAAACATCAACAGATTATAAAGGGTGAGCCAATTTATATTTAAATATTACTAAAACATATTTTTTTTTCTGTATTTGTATATTGAAGCGACCACAAGGTCTTTGTCAATGCTTATAACAAGTGGGTAGTAGGGAGATCATGTACTACCTAAGATGAGTTATAATTTTAACGATAATCGATGGTAATTTATTGATAATAGGACATGGTAAGATAAAAAGAAACACAACCGGCCGCCGACGCAGTAGAAGAAAATTAACAGATCATCAAGTATCAAGTTATAATAACTGTAGGTTTTTTGTTCTTTATGCTGTGTTATATTTGTTTATCATAATAACCTATACTGTTGTACTAACAACTTTTTTCAAAAGTAATTACGTGTCTACGTAGATACATATATTTTAGTAAAATTGTAAAAGTACAGTGTATAATAAAGAGCAATTTGAGGCAATTTTTTTTTTTAAATTTTTTATAATAAAATTCATAAATACACAACAAATATGCTGTTTTAAATTAGCTTCGTTCTTCCATAAAAAATCAAGTAAAATTTCTTCACCAGCATCAAAAACTTAAAACTATGGGCAGAAATCTTATTTAAACTGGAACGAATTTATGATAACCTGTTCAATACATGGATAATACAAAAACTACAACTTCTATCGGTATGACTGAAATGTTTCTTTTACTGTATTTAAATAATAAACACATTACAAATTGAATAAGACATGCATGGACATTTTAGGTGATCTTTATTGAAAGTAACGAAAAGTATGGAGACCGTAAGTCTATTTATGACTATGCAAAGTTTGACCTTATGACCGAGGACTGGCCCACTGGGTTCACTAAAATATTCCAACCTTTTATGCAAGCTATAAACAAAATAATAATAATGATAATAATAATTTTTATTGTAACAGAATTGACATGTTCTAAAAGGGGAAAAATTGAAAGACCAGATTTCGAATCTTGTAAGCTATATTTATTAATATAATATTGTTTTAGACAATAGACTAAAGTTAATTTTCTTACGTTCAATAAAAAACAGCTAAATTATATTTTTGATGGTTTTTTTTTTTTTTTTTTTTTTTATTTTTATTTGAAATAAACAATCTGTACAGTTTGCACAATAAGCTTATATGATAATAGTATATGATACGTGACAGGCGTGATTTAAGCAGCCACCCATTAGTGACTCTTGACTAATTGATTAATTATTTTAATTAATTTTTACTATAATTACATAATTTATATATATATATTTTTTTTTTTTTTTTTGACAGACGTTAGACATTAAAGTTTTGTAATAGGTCGCGGCACCACTTTCTTTTTAGTCTGCGGTTTGGATTTCCAGGTAATGTAAGGATAGAAAGATCGTTTATGAGAGGGTTAGGGTGTGAATGGAGTCGTTTGTGGAAACGAGTGTAAAAAATGCGTGCTTCCTCAACTATTGTTCTCACATGGAGATCGTTATGCAGAGTATAGTTAGAAATATAGGGTGGAGCATTTGATAATCGTTGAAGTGATATATTTTGGAACGTTTGAATTCTATTAGTGTTAGATATTTTTGCTGAACCCCAAAGTTGTAGTCCATACGTCCAAATTGGTTTAAGAAGCGCTTTGTAGATTGTAAGTTTGGTATTTAGAGTGGAGAACTTATTTTTAGTTAAAAGAGGTCTAAGCATACGTAAACGATTATTTAAGGTTATTCTTTTGGTTTGAAGGTGTTTCTTCCATGTCAATCTTTTATCAAGGATTAATCCTAAGTATTTGGCTGTGTCAGAAGTGGGGATTGGTACGTTGTTAAGGGTAATGTTTGGGCACGTTCCTTGTTTGAGTGTGAATGTTGTGTGCTGAGATTTATTTTGGTTAATTTTAACTCGCCATTTGGCATACCACTCAGACAAGAGATTAAGATGCAATTGCAAATTTAATGAGGCAGCTAAGGGATCTTTGTTTATGGATAGAATAACTTTGTCGTCGGCGTAATCGGCCATGATGGTTTGTTGCATGGAAGGTTGATCAGCTACATAAATGTTAAATAGGAAGGGGGAGAGTATGCCGCCTTGTGGTACACCCGCTTTAATTGGTGCAATGCCTGATGTTGAAGAATTAAATTGAACTTGAAAGTGTCTATCAGTTAAGTATGATTTAATCAATAGGAATAAGGCAGAGGGGAGAAATTTTTTTAATTTAAATTGTAAGCCTTCATGCCAATATTTTTTGATTCCTACCTACGCGCATACAACTTTGGTGGCTGCCAAGGATTTGCGCCGAATTCCTAGAGTGACCCTCCTAAAATTTCAATCGCTATGATCCTTGTTTTGTAATAATATATTTTGTTAAGCATTACATCACACCGACCTTAACGTTCGTCATTTGCTGTGGGTTTCAGGAAAAACGATCTGTCACCCGACGACGAGGACGAAGACGGCGAATCGGTGTCGGCCGACTTCGACGATAACGAAGGTGGCGTCGGTGGCAATACCTACGGCTACGACAACAAGGTCGACGACGACCGGAAGAAGTCGTCGTCGGCGAGCGGCAGATCAAAAGGTGTGCGGGTGATTCCGGCACCGTTGGCCATGTAAACCGGCCAAACGCAATCGCCCGGTGATTTCAATACCCTCTGCCCCGCGCAAAGATCGTTGAATAATCGTCTCCCGAATGAATTTCGTTTGTTTATTATTATTATATAATTTTAAGTGTACCTACGTGTGTTTTAGCGTATGTTTACGTGTCCGAACACAATTTCCCGCCGTCGTCACTTTAATTTTTTTCACACACGCGTTTTTTTTTTCGTCCATTCCACCATAGCTTTCCCCGCTCTGTTACACTAACACACCTACTCGCCATTTCACCATAGTTCCCAATATTGTAAATATTTAGTCCATTGGGACTCATATTTTATAATATGTACATGTCTCTTGTAGTCTTCTTCCAACTACTTAAAGGGGGGAAAAATTCCAGTGGGGACTAATGTCGCCATATAGGTTTAAGCGTTCCGTATATAATTTAACGAATAATTTCTAATGTATAAAATCCTAATTTTTAAAGGGAACGTTTTTAACAGCCGTCAGAGGTAGGGGGAATGAATCCTCCTGCGCCCCTCCTCACACTTAAAGCAACGCTTGTTCTTGAAGTTCTGTGCAATGAAATCTCCTCGTCGACTCACACGCCCTGTGTCTTATTCGACAGGCTCGCAAATACCGTTCAAAAATCGACTACCCTCCTAGAAGCAAGACTATAATATAATTTCACAAAACAATAACGATAAAAAATGACGTCTGCAAGTCCAGATCTCGGATCCGACGACTGCCTATTTATTATTATTATTCACGTGACATTATTTGAATTACATCATAACAATAGCGTTATTATTATACCTATACGTGATACACTGTATATGGACATATTCGAAATTCACCATGGAGGCGTCTTTGCAAACGATAAAGTCGCTGCCTAGATAGTATTATTACATTTTATTCGAAATATTATTACATTTACCCATTAACCTATCATAATTATTATTATTATCATTAATATTTATTATTTATAGACATATTTATCGTATTCACTAATCCCATTCGAAACGTAACAAAAAGAGGACTCTTTCAAACGTATTTGTTCTCGTTTTGATTCGCTTTATTATTCATATGACTACAAATTAAAATACGCAACCACAAACAGACGTATAGTTTTAGTCTTAACAAAATGTAATAGCCATGATATCCGTAGTCATAGACCGTAGTTATATAATATATTGTATAGTCGTACCTACCTAGTTATTTATAGTGTTTTTTAGTAGAAGCGTATAACATGGGTATACGTGGAGGTAGGTCTCGTATATGATATATATTATATTGTATTCTCAAAATATGTAGATCATATGTTGTGCCATCGTCCATTAAGTTTAATTTAATCATCAACCAATTATGATTATTATAATTAAAATGTATTCATATTTTTTTTCGAATGTGTTGTATTTTGTCAATATTATATTACTTACCTATTCATAATGTAGTATCATATATTAACCCAACCGTCGTAGAGAAGTAGGTAGACTATTTATTATTATGATGTACCTTCATGAATATATTATTATCATATAATTGTAGTGTTATTTAGAATATTATACCCGTGGTAATATAGTATAACTAATGATGATTATAATTTATAATATATATTGTCTGACCTAAATATAATATACATAGTACATACCTATACTATACGAGTATTTTTTTTTTGAGATGACTGTGTTCATGTTTAAACCTTGCCAAAAGTACGAGCATCAAAAACTAGAAAAGCTAACGAGTATGCACAAGAATTTCCCGGCGAGCATTTTCAAAGCGACGGTGAGATTTTATGCTCTACTGCGTGTGAGAAATCCGTTTCAATCGAACAACGTTTTTTATTAGTACAACATAATATTATATATTATAAGACTCAAATTTCGTAAAAAAAAAAACTTGTAGGAAATAGAAATTTTTGGCTAAAATGTATAAATAAATTGATTTTTTAAAAATTACATATTTCTGTCGGTTACTACTGGCTTCGATTCATGCTTTATACTGTGTGTGTGTGTACAACGAATCCCGGAAAAAAAGTCCGGGGAAAAAAAGTACACGGAAAAAAAGTCCGATTTAATTTTTTTCGGAAAAAAAGTCGGACAAGAAAATTATTATACGGAAAAAAAGTCCGGTTTGATAAAAAATATTTAAACTTATTTAATTAATTCAAAATTAATAATATATATGATTGGTATGATCTAATGTAATTTAAAACTATAAAGAATTACAATTTCACGTCGTTATACAATCTACAGAAATAGAAGGTATTAAGGTAAGGTAGATAGAAAAAATAAACTAGAATATATGATAGAAAAATCGTGTACATTAAAAGGCAATAAAGATAGCACAATTAATCTGTATTATAAGATAAAATATGAAATACCCAACGTATACAATATTGATGTTACGATAACGCATAAGAAATCTAGTCGTTGTCCACTCTCGTAGTTATTCACATCGAAATGGAAGAAGTAGAAATTTTGAAATCGAGTAAAAAAAATATTTGTAATGGTTTTGCTTACACAGTTAATCATAATCTGTCAACAAGCATCCGCTGGAAATGCTCTCAAAGATCATCTAAAAAGTGTCCGGGTATTTTAATCACTTCAAAAAGTAAATTACAATAAGTAAATAATAATAAATTAAAAATAATTATAAAAAAAAAAAATTACTGTAGGTATCACTAACCCTCGGTTAATCAAGGATCATTCACATGCTGGTGATCATAATTTAGCGACAGTTGAGAAAGCTAAAGAAGACATGAATAATCGAATGAAAATAACAACAAATAAACCATGCCAAGTATTTTCAGCTGTAGTAAGTGAACTTCCTCAAAATTGTTTAAAATCATTTAGTTCTGAAGAAAGTATTAAACGTACACTTAGAAACTATAGAAACCGAGGTATTCCACCGAAACCCAATTCTTTGGCTGAACTGACAATTAAAGATGAATGGGCACTTTACAAAAACGAACGGTTTTTGCTATATGATAACAAGTTAAATTCCGATGACAGGATAATTATTTTTGCACTTGACGAAGGATTAAAATATTTAACTGAAGCACATACTTGATATTGTGATGGTAATTTTTCATTAAGTCCAGAAAACTTCCTGCAGTTATATGTTTTTCGAGTGAAAAAATATGATGTTTTTGTAACTGTAGTTTACTGTTTTCTTCAAAAAAAAAATTATAGTACTTACAAAGAAGTTTTTAGCGTAATTCTAAAAGAATGTGACAATCGACAATTTTACCCAGATCCACAAATTATAAATTTAGATTTTGAACAAGCTACTATAAATGCCGCTCAGTGTGTTCTCGGCGAGCACGTCCGTATACAAGGTTGTTTTTATCACTTGTCTCAAAATACGTATCGCAAGATACAAGAAGTAGGATTACAAGCCAAATATAAAACGGATGATACATTAAGTCATTTTTTTGCTATGTTAGACGGCCGGGTTAGCATTTTTGCCAATGATTAAAGTTTACGACGGAATGCAATATTTAAAGACGGTTTGTGCAGAAGAAGCTACAGAGGTTCTTGATTATTTCGATTCCACATAATATGTCAATGGTACATATAGAAAGTCAGGAAAAGGTATGACTAAAAAATTTAAAAAAAATAAAACGTTATTTCCACCAGAAATATGGAACGTTCACGAGGCTACGATAAACGGTCAACATCGTACAAACAATATTTGCGAGAGTTGGAACAACCGTTTTACGCATCTTGTCGGACACGCGCACCCAACCGTCTGGAAGTTAATTTCTAAAATGCGTGAAGAGTTAGGAGTAGATAGAGCTAAAATAGCGTTACAAGAATTAGGTGAAGGGGTTCCAACACCAAAAAAACGTACCGGTGAACGTTTAAAAAACTTATGTTCTAGAGTGGCCATTGACGAAATATCGGTGGAAGAATTTTTAATTAATATTGGCCATTGCATTCGAAAAAGAAATAAATATTAGTTTTATACATTTAGTAATTTTATTTTTTTCTATATATATTTATTATTTTTATCAAACCGGACTTTTTTTCCGTATAATAATTTTCTTGTCGGACTTTTTTTCCGTGTACTTTTTTTCCCCGGACTTTTTTTCCGGTTCCCGTGTACAACAAATGTTATCGCATTTTACATCTATTACAATTATCATTACTGTAGATTGAGGTATAAATACGGTCGAGTGCTATTTTCTTTAGTTTCAGTGGCGGTGGGCATCAGTACCAGCCGAGGTTTCGACGGCAGCAGTAGCTTATAGTTCAATTGCCGTAACGATAATAGCATACATTTCTGTTACATTAGGTCCGAATCGTTGCCCCCACTGACCACATCGTTACTTTTTTTGGTATAAATTTGTATTTCTAAAACACATCATGAGTGTTACATCCCTAACAACCCCAATAATAATAATAAACGAATACCGGCCAAGGTGGAATAATATTTAATAATAGTTACGATTACCGTTACGCGTGCAGTTTTGACGTATCGTCCCCAGGACGTCCTCGGCGATAGGTTTTGCCTCTACTCACGCATGGTGTGGTCCGTCCGATGAGAGGCAAAAGAAAAGTGAAATATGCGTCCGGGACGTGTCGCATATCTCACGCGAAATTTTTATTCTTTATGATGTAATTGATACTCGTTTTTCCTATAGGTCTATTATAACTTATTCCGGCCGGTCAACTTTCACCACAGGTACTTGTAGCGGAGATAGTGTGTGTGTGTGCGCCGATTATGATATTTTAATTACTGTTATCTTCAGGTGGCAGCATCGGGTGTGTCCGCGGGACGGAGAGCGCTATCGCTTAATATTATATAATAGAATAATGATTGAATTTTGACCGTTACAAGTTATTGTTTATTATATAAATTATTGTTACAATTAATATGGCGCTGTATATTATGTTGGCACACACCAACAGTCGTTGACTAAACTTAAATTTTAAATGACTAATTTTTATAAGATAGTACTTACATAACTATTTTTGACTTTTGGTTACTCACCAATTACTACGATTACAGGTGATAAATGTATTTAATATAAAAATTCTATAGAGGTAAAATGAATTTGTTTGTTCTTATTATTATAGGTACTTTAAATCATAAATCATAGATACAATTTAGAGTATAAAATATGTGATCATATGTGATAGATCATTTTTACTTAGTCACAAAATAATTTAAGGAATAACGAATTGTTTAAGTATGTATTTAACTCATAGTAAACTTATTTACAACAATTTATTTAGTTTTACTTAAAGCGACCTGTTGCCGCCGCAACATAACATTAAAATAAATATTAAGTATCACTGGTCACGGAGGAACAGCTGGTCTCACACACTTTATTACCACCTTAATTGTTTTGTTTCTATTTTCGTTATAATTATTAATGTACGTGTATTGTGAGTTATATAACATTAGATAAAACCAGAGCGTTATCGCACGCCACCGAGCCATTCCGCAATTATTAATTAACACGGCCGCAGTGATTTTTTCCCTGCCCGAACGTCGTTGCAGCAATATCGACACGTGCAATTAATATTATTTAAAAAGATGTGTTTTAATATACTCAAATAGTAATTGCGTTATTTTTTATATTATTTGTCGTTGCAGGCTTGAATAGCCAATTTGTGTAACTGTGTCAGTTACTTATACTTATACAAAAAATCTATATTATATTTTATACATTATACATTTGTCGTGATTATATTTTTCATGTTATTTAGCACAGGACCAGCTGGCCAGTCTGCGCTCCACAAACTGTGAGTTTTATTATTATTTATTTTATTTATCATACATTTATACGTATTATTTTGTTGTACCAGAAGGGCCGCATATTATTTGTATATTATAATATTTTTATAAGAGCTAACTGCTTAAATAGCTCCGTCAATATATATTTATTCTGTTGGGCCAGAAGGGCCAGTTATATTTCATTTATTATTCATTTTATATATTGTTCTGCCAGCGCATAGCGTTATTATTATTATTTTGTTTGGTCATAAGGGGCGCATATTATTTTTATATTTATACTTAATTACGGCAATTTACACAAATAGGTATTATATCTTTATTTGTTTGGTCATAAGGGCCGAACTTTATTTTTATAAGATCCTCAGCTCTAATAGCTGCATCAATATAATTGTATTCTGTTCGATCATAAGGATCGTGCCTCTATATAATATATTATATCTGTATTCCGCTTGACAAGCATATATATATTATGAGGTATTCTGTTAGGCCAGAAGGGCCATAATTATTATAATTTATCTTGTTGGCCATAAGGGCTAGGATTTATTATTATTACATTTTTTATACCTTTGTATTGCTGTGACTTTTCTATATACTTTATACCATTATTTTGTTGCTGTGATTTATTATATATCTTGTACCATTATTATTAAATTGTGTATTATACAGCAACTCATTTTTACCAGCGACCATGTTACCGTTATTTTAATATTTGCCTAATTGTATACACACCCACAAACATACACACATTAATACACAATTACACACAATTACACAGCAGTAGGTACTACATAGCTCGACAGCATTTGTCCGGAGATCCCGACCACTACTACTCGAACACCACTACACACCCAGCTAGTCCTCCATATTTTACAACTTAGGTGTCAGTGGCGTAAATCGAGAAATTGGTGTTCGAGCGCGCGTATTATTAATATTATACGCTCTTGGCCCGCACACGACCAAACTTAAAGATGGTTATGTTGGGTCATTGGCAAGTACTTCGATATATTAAAATACAATCTAGATGAGAAGTTTAATGTTTAAGTGTTTATAACAGCGGATCCAATAATTTGAAAATTATCCGAAAATTCTCTATTAATAGCAATAATGCTTTAAAAAATGACCAAAAATTGTTTTAACAATTCTTGAGCAAACAAAAATACGAACTTAACAAATAAAATGTGACTATGTTTGAACACCAATTGACCATTTACTTCTAACTTATCCGAGTGCGTAATATAACAGCTGTTAAATTATAGATAGATAAAGACGTTACCACCCCAACAAAATCATAAAAAGTACGGTCGACAATACATGAGTGGACGGAACGAAATATTTTGAATTAGGTGTCAATTAAGATTAATTTAAAAAGGTACATCATGAATAAATAAGCACCAAAAATTAAAAAAATTACAAAAATTATTGCTCTATGAACACCAAAACTGATAAAAATGCAAAATAAAAGTTTAAGATTTCAATTCTTTGTAGTATGATCGAATTTTATCTTTGGATATAACGGCCGGAAACTTTCTAAAAAATAATGAATTTTGCATTACAATGCTATAACCTTTGTTGCAGTGTCAACTAGTATGTCAAATTTGTCTACTGAAGAGTTCCTTAGAAAATCGTCAACTATAATAATATTATACCAGGTGGATTATTTTGTACCAGGCTACAAATAACTAACAATTCGCCGTGCCATTGTGCAATCTCATCACAGTAGCACAGTGGCCCTGCAAGTCCAACACCGGTTTATAGTTACCTACATAATGGTGTGTATAATAATAATGATAATCGCAATGGGACAAGGACATAGGAATCGCGATGCGTTATTACTTATTATAAAAATAATAATATGATATTCGTCCGTATAAGTACCAGGGTGGACATGTGGACAAAAACATCAAATATATTTTCATATTATATACGATCCGGAGAGTCTGTATAAATCGGGAAATTGTTCAACAGGAAAAAAAAAATTTGGATAATTTATGCACTTGTAAGACGGAGACAACACGTGCGCAGGTGTGCGTTCTCTAAACTAATTTTCTCTATATTTTGATTTTATTGTGTGCTGCTTGAACACACTGGAGTGTGCACAACTCTGTGTGTCAGGCTATGCCCGGGTTTTATTAGTACCTATGCCCGGGTATAAGTTGCGACGTCTCGTGTACCAGGGTCGCATGCGCTACTCGCCACTGTCCTTCGATTTCGGTGCCGGCGATCGCGACGGCGGCGGTTGCAGTAGTTGTAGCCACTGGTTCGAACGATCACAATCACACGACCACAGCATACGCTCCTGTTACGATATACGCTCCTGTTACAATATTGGTTCTGATCACGATTTCTATAACTTCTCGGCAACTTCTTAACTTCTCATTCAGTGTTCCTTTATATTATGTTGACTATGAATACTCTTTGATAATATCATGCATAATATTACAATGACCTACTGCCCAATATTGGACGAAATTACATAATATTAAATAACCAGGAATAACGATTTTAGTTATTTTGTTGTAATTTTATAATATTAATTTCACTGACCGTCTACCGTAGGTATTAATAATAAGTAAAAACAATATAAATATAATATAAAATATCCACACAGACAAACTGTCTCAGCGCATAATCGTTTTTCGTATATCAAATTTAATACCATCCATTAAACAGTGTGACATCCGCTTACCCACTTTTTTTAGTTTTATCTTTTACAGCAATACTTAAATTTTCTGAAAACGTAGTGTACCTAATAAGTATCCAGAACAATTCTACCATAGTAATATTAAACAAGTATATAAGTAAAACGTTTAGAGTAAATATTAATAGTATTGTTATAATCGTTTATTTTATTTCGATTTTAAATGTTTGACTTTTTTATTTTACCTAAGAGTTACCATATTGTTACCTAATAATAATATGTATGATTTTAAAATGTTATGAACTTTGTTTTCTATATTTATTATCTAAAAGTATTGAGTCATCGATTTGCAATTGAACATTTTAAATGTTAGTTTATCGAATGACACAATGAAAATATGTAACATATATATCTACATATAATATAGAAGTTATTGTTTTACAAATCTATTTAATGAAACTAATTTAAACATAGCTTTTTAACTCATAAGGCAGCTCAACATCATAACATATTTAAAAACTCATATAAAAAGTAATTGATGTTTTTTATTTAATATTTATTAAATTAAGTTGCGACCTACCTAATATTGGCATATATCAATTGCGCCGAAAATCGCAGGTAAAAAAAGAAAAATTATGGTATAGGAAAAAGGTATACATCAACTGCGCCGATCGATATTCCCATGTTATAAATTGTGTACGTCAAACGTCTTTAATTCTATTTCTATTATAACTAAAAATCGGTTTTTACGTGTTGAATCTAATATATCTATATTGTATATCTATAGGTATCATAGGTAAATTTGAATTATATTATTTTATTACTTAAAGATAAAGCAAATTACAAAATGTGGACAAATACCGTGTTAGTTCCGTGTTAGTACCATCGTTCGTGTAATTTATAATGGAAATATTATTAAGTGAACGTGGTAGAGAACTTTTGGTAAATCAAATGCATATTTTACAATTTGTTATTGCATATAAATTCTAGCCCTACTTATTAATATACCTTTTTTATGCCGGCGCAATAGATGTATACCTTTTTGATATACCTTTTTTATACCGGCGCAATAGATGTATACCTTTTTGATATACCTTTTTTATACCGGCGCAATAGATGTATACCTTTTTGATATACCTTTTTTATACCGGCGCAATAGATGTATACTATACAGGTAGTGTCCCAAAATCGGCGCAATTGACGAAACCCCCTAATATTGTAAACTGTTTCAACATTATTGAAAACTATATTATATTTCTAAAATTATAATTTATAAATTATAGCGGTGCAAAGTGTTTTACTTAACTTGAGAAGTTTATAATTTTATAGATAAGTAATAAGTGACAATATAAGTAGAGCGAACATTTTATGCACCAAAAAAAAATAAAAATTTTTTGAATATTACATATTATATGGCCATTTATTTATTCAGTTAAAACTGATATATTTTCGAAGTAATTGAAAAAAAAATTAAGCATATATAACAAAAATAAATTATATGTTACTTTTTACAACGACTTGATCTATCAGTAAATACAACTTCATACATTTTAGGAAAGAAATGCAATTTAAATAGGATCATGTTAAAAAAAAAAAAACAGCTACAATTATAATAGAATGGCAATTATTATGTTCAAAATGTATTTTCTGAAAAAATATTGTAAGATAAATAAAGTTTTATGTTTATAACTGTTCAGCATAATAATATCTATCAGAGGTCGGTTGTGAAATATAGTTTTTCTAATACATTTTGTCCGCCGAATTAAGAAATTACGTATTTGCTGCTATACATAAGCAGACCGGACTTTTCATATAAATTTATAAAAACCTAATTATTTTAATATTTCACTTACCAATCTGATTCTTTTACTTATTATTATTTATCTTATCACTTTTTCATTAAATTGATTTTTTTTATTAGATTTTTTTTGTACTTGTTGTTATGAAACAATTAGTTATTATTTTTAACAATCTAACTTATAAGTAATAACCACAGAATAGCAATGATTTAATATAATTATTTTATATAATAATTTCTCTTCGTAAATGTACAGGACTTGTCATCAAAGAAATAGCTAGCCACCACAAAAATGTGCCATTTTCTGAAGTTAATTCTGAAGATTTAGTCTAATATATAAATTTTTGTCATCGGCAAAACTTAAAATAATTTTTAATTACATTTGACGGCCAATGCGGAGAGCAATACTACCAAATATATATATATATATGAGTGTCCGGAATTAACCGGAGCAAAATAGTTAACACTGAAAATTTATGAACTTAATACCACAAAAACTCAAATATGACGAATACAATTTTTTGGAACTTATCTTCTTACATGTAGGTATTTATTAGCTGGATTGAACATTTTTTACAGAATTTTAGATTCAATAGATATTCTCAGAAATATTCGAAAAAAGTAGCAAATTCGGTCCGTATATTTATCCCAGTTTACCACGGTGTATTGATTAGTTACCCGAAAAATTAGCTCAATATCGATATATCACTTTCTTGTGCTGTCACTACAATTGAGCGTATCTTGCTCAATGTATGGCCGAAAATTCTACGATCTACGCCATTTATTTTTAAAGGTAATAGAGTACAAGTACAGTTACATATTTTGAAAAAGATTTGAAATACAAAATACCATGCAATTGCCAACCAACCTTGAGGCATCAATTCGTGGCGGAAATTCGCTATCTAGTATTATATAGAAATCTGTGCGATACGGTCAACCACGGCTACAATGCCACCCTCCTTCCGTATCTTTCCTCGCGACGCTTCGTCAACGTTGCGTTTTCGAACTCGCTCGCCCCGTGCTTTCTAGTTTTGTTGTTTTGATGTACCGCTACGCGTCCGCCGTTTTTACTGCTTTTCGGCATCACCACGTGTGCCGCTCTCTTGTACCATTTGTTTTTTTTTGTGTTGATTATTTTGCAAATAATAAAATCGCCAATTTGACGTGAACTCAGCTGTTATTGGTTTTGTCCATTTATTAAGAGAAATAGTGGTGTTGTATATACGTATGTATGTATGTATGTATGTATGTTTGTTTGTATGTATGAATGTATGTACGTAGTATGTACAAAAGGTTGCGTATATAACACCCAAATGTGTTGACTCAGGGTAAAGCATGCGTGTGACCGATTATGTTCTGACGATGGTTTACGTCACCGAAATGGCTGGGTCATTTCCTAGATTTTTTTTTTTTTTTGTTGCTATGAAACAATTAGTTATTTTTTTTATAATATGTTATAATGAAAAGTTATACTTTGTAACGTAACAAAATATGAGATACGCCGCGTCGACCGTACAACACCCGTGGGCCGCACCACCACTGTCCGCGATCACAAATATTGCTATCACGTCTTGTAATAGTTATAATAGTGTACGTTGTTCCCACCACCATTCTCGGCGACGGCGACCGGCTAACGCCGGCCTGTGTTTGTTCTCTCGCGGTTTTTTTTTTCTCTTGCCGGCTGCCCAACAGTACACAAGTCCGCGATCTAATTTTATTCCACGGTATACACGATCATCACCATGGAGTAGCGACCTAGTGGAATATTCCCCGGCGATGTCCGCGGGAAGACAGGTGGTACCACCAAAAGGATGATCAGACATCGACGGGTACCTGGTCCCTTTAGTGGATTTATATATATATGGGTGCGTATTACAAACATAAATTATATTTTCTGGCTGGTAAAAGTAAAACAAATATGATTATTCTTATTGTATTATTCCATACCATTAGTATTATTATTATTATTTTGATAATTCAATATTATTACGTGCATTATTACTCACGAATCACGATGTATATTATTGGTTGTATATGTATTTATATTGTATATGGCCATGTGGACCGGTAACCGTCCAGTGGAGCCGTTGGAATCCCGGCATGGCTCATTATTATTATTATTGTTCCATATTTATTATTATTTATTAGCAGTGGCGGTTTTGGGGGTGAGGCAAGTTAGGCGCCGCCTAACCTATAATATTAAGTAAAAAAATACTCAAAAAGTATCATTTTTGGCATATAGGTATTTCGATATTAATTTTTAACGTTTTCATGATTTTATTTGAAAAAAAATTCTTCTTTGCCATGTTTAATAATATGAATTATCATATTTTATTATATCGTAAATGGTAAATCATATTATCATTTAGTGTTTATTACCAAAAAATAGTGATAAACCGATAAGAAATGAATGAAATAATTATTACGTAAACAAACGCTGGTGTTTCGTCCGGCGGCAATGTTACGATGACGTCAGCTGAGGCTCCGTTCATTCCGCCTCGGAGTATGGTACTATTGTGTACATGAATTATTACACACACAAGCGTATGTACGCGAATGCACGCGACCATTAAATAAGTGAAGTTGCGCATGCGCAATGAACATCGGAGGCTCGACTAACATTGCCTTATGTACTAAAAATAGACGCGGTATACAGGAAATTATGGTCAGTCGGCATTTCAACGTAAAAACACATTATCAGTAAAGTTTGTATTGTTACAGTCGAGACAAGGGACATTCCTAATTAAACCGTTGTCCGTTGTAATATCTGTTGATAATAATTTTATATTTATCATTAGTCATTTGACATTTCTGTCTTGTTCGAATCGTCGATACTCGCTTGTGTTTTGCGTTGATTCGTTAAAATTTATGTACGATTGCTGCAGTTTTTTTTTATTAAATATTACTTTATTACTGTTGGAGTTATGTATCCAGTGACAGACGTGGTAGTAATGTTGTTGGAGACGCCGTTTCGACGTTGGAATTCTGATACTAAAAATGATTTACTAAAAGTTGGTAAGCCTATTCCAATTTTGTCAGCTTTGGCTCCTGACAAGAAACTAAGGAATGTATTCTGTAGGTCATTTAATCCAAATTTATATCAAAAACACTCTTGGTTATGTGGAAGTCATTATATACAAAAATTATTTTGTTGGCCATGTTTGTTGTTGGGTAAAATGAAGTCTGTGTGGAATACTACTGGGTATTATGATTTAAAAAATTTATCTAGGGGTATACAAATACATCAATCATCAAAAGAGCATATTCATAATCATTTAGGATTAAAAAACCTAGAAAAAAATTGTTTTACTATACTAGATGTTGTTAATGAACATAGCAAATTTGTTTAAAAAAAATTATAATGAAAATGTGAGATTGAATCGTTTATTTATGAAGTACTTAATCGATTTGGTTTTATTTTTGGGAAAACAAGAGTTGGAATTTAGAGGTCATGATGATAAAATTTATCAAATTTATAAAATTTAAAAACTTTTGAATTTGTTTTCTTAGCACTGATATTTAGTGATATATTCAATATTCATATATACTGACAATTTTTTTAACATACTCCAAAATAAATCATTCGATGTAGAATTTTGCTTGAGAAAAATAAATAAAACATAATATGATCTTATAAATAAAAAAAGAAATGAACCTGAATTTTCAAAATTATTTAATCAAGCGGTTACTCTTACAAAACCTCCAAAAGTCACAAGAAATGAATCTAACAATCAATCAAGTTTTAAAATATTATTTTAAGAAATAATTGATAATATTCTAATGCAATTGAATACCATATTTCAAGATACAAATAAATTACTTTTTTTACAGTTAGCTGATGTAACTAAATTTAAAGAATATTCTAATAAATTTCCTGTAAATGCTTTAAATAATTTGAAATCAACTTATTCTAATATATTTTATAATATTAATACATTAAAAGTTGAATTGGAGGTTTTGTATAGTGATGTAAAATATCAAAATTTATTACACATCTATGACATGGTTAAAATTATTGAACAAGATGCATTGAATGACATTTTACCTGAATCTTATAAATTATTTATTCTTATTTTAACCATACCATCAACTAGTGTATCAAATGAAAGAAGTTTCTCTTGCCTCAAAAGAATTAAAACCTGTTCTCGAAATAGTATTTCACAAGTTCGTTTAAGTTCTCTTTCAATACTATCAATTGAAAAGTCCTTGATTCATCAACTTAAAAAACTGAATCATTTTACGATGATATTATAAACATGTATTCTAGTCAAAAAGATAGGAGTATAAATTTAACAAATAAAACATAATAGGTAGTTTAACTTAGTTAATCAATAGTCTTAGAACTAGACATAACATATTAACATAAAATAACATAACTTAAAAATCCTTTTCAGGACTAGGCATACCTACTCAAAAAGCCCTTTTCAGGACTACCAAATTTTAAAATGCTCTGTTTATTACCTATCTATCACTATTACTATATTATTTACTAAACGAAACAGGTATATTATTAGCATTCATACAATTATAATTATTTTTATGTTTTTAAATTACATTTATTGTGAATTCTAATGTTGTATGGGGGGGGGGGGAGGGGGTTGATACTTAGGTTGCCTCACCAAAAAAATACTACCAGAACCGCCACTGTTTATTAGGTACACTATAAGTATTTTGGTTGCCTCGTCGTTGTCGGCTCATTGTATACATTATTATCTATTTCATTATGTCCGAGTTTTACGCCTTTGAGCTTTCTCGGCACCAACTTAATACAATATATATATATTTTCATACCTAACTTGAGTTATACTTTATTATTATTATTATTACCCTCGTTATTGTTTCCTCCTTAGTTACACCTTATTCTAATTAATCATCAAATCCACAATGCTCCGGCCCATCAAGGTCTCGGCTCGTGGTTGGCGACCTTGCTCCAAAGCGGCAGTCGGCCACGGGGGCATTTCGACTAAGTTTTATTTCTGATTTACGTTATTTTGGAGTCGATTAAATTCGAAATGTCACAACTTTAATTCAATAATACTACAATAATTTCACTTCGTAAATGTACAGGACTTGTCATCAAAGAAATGGCCAGCCACCACAAAAATGTGCCATTTTCTGAAGTTAATTATGAAGATTTAGTCTAATACATACATTTTTGTCATCGGCAAAACTTAAAATAATTGTCAATTACATTTGACGGCTGATGCGGAGAGTAATACTGCGAAAATTAATAAAATTTTTGATCCAAGTATCTATTGCAAATGTTAACCCAGGAAGATGAAGAAGAAGGCAATATTTCACCAGTAAGTAACCAATAGTCTTGGGTAGTAGTCAGAATACTTTTAAAATACTTAAATCGTACGTTTTGAAATCTCGCCCCTCATTTATAATTCACCTATATTATAATAATTAATAAGTTAAAACTATATAACTAATAAGTAATAACCACAGAATAGCAATGATTTAATGTAATTATTTTATAATAGGCACCAGCTGCACAATCAAAGATGACCGGTGATCATTTGAAGTGGGTTAAAAGACAACGGTTATACCAATGTTTCTTTGAAACATCAACAGATTATAAAGTGTGAGCCAAGTTATATTTAAATATTACTAAAACATATTTTTTTTTCTGTATTTGTACATTGAAGCGACCACAAGGTCTTTGTCAATGCTTATCACAACTCACAAGTGGGTATATAGTAGGGAGATCATGTAATACCTAAGATGAGTTATAATTTTAAGGATAATCGATGATAGTTTATTGATAATAGGACATGGTAAGATAAAAAGAAACACAACCGACCGCCGCCGCAGTAGAAGACAATTAACAGATCATCAAGTATCAAGTTATAATAACTGTAGGTTTTTTGTTCTTTATGCTGTGTTATATTTCTTTATCGTAATAACCTATACCGTTGTACTAACAACTTTTTTCAAAAGTAATTACGTGTCGACGTAGATACATATATTTTAGTAAAATTGTAAAAGTACAGTGTACATTAAAGAGCAATTTGAGTCAATTTTTTTTTTTAAATTTTTTATAATAAAATTCATAATTACACAAAAAATATGCTGTTTTAAATTAGCTTCGTTCTTCCATAAAAAATCAAGTAAAATTTCTTCACCAGCATCAAAAACTTAAAATTATAGGCAGAAATCTTATTTAAACTGGAACGAATTTATGATAACCTGTTCAATACATGGATAATACAAAAACTACAACTTCTATCGGTATGACTGAAATGTTTATTTTACTGTATTTAAATAATAAACACATTACAAATTGAATAAGACATGCATGGACATTTTAGGTGATCTTTACTGAAAGTAATGATAAGTATGGAGACCGTTAATCTATTTGTGACTACCCAAAGTTTGACCTTATGACCGAGGACTGGCCCATTGGGTTCACTGAAGTATTTCAACCTTCTATTCAAGCTATAAACAAAATAATAATAATATTTATAAATATATTCATATTTTTATAACTCTAATAATATTTATTGTAACGGAATTGACATGATCTAAAAGGGAAAGAATTGAAATACCAGATTTCGAATCTTGTAATCTATATTTATTAAAATAATATTGTTTTAGACAATGGACATAAACTAAAGTTAATTTTCTTACGTTCAATAAAAAACAGCTAAATTATATTTTTGATGGTAACAATATATTTATGCTCAAAATCATTTAAAAATAAAATAATCTTAGTACTTTAACAAATTCTATGTGTATCTATTGAAAATGATTTTGTCTATCAGAAAAACATAAATTCATAAAGTTTAGGAAAGAAATACAATTTAATAGGCTTGTGTTCAAAAAACCCGCTAAAATTATGAAATTTCGTATGGTTACAATATATTTATGTTAATAATTATTTTAAATTATATATTTTTAGACTGACCGCCTCTTACGAGCCCATAAACTACAAATAAAGTACATGTATTAATGCCCATGTGCCACGAAGACTAATATTGTAAGCTATATAATATACCTATAAATAAATATTATATTAATATATAATATTGTTTAAGACAATAGCCATAAACTAAAGTTAATTTACTACAGAACACAAAAAGATAACTTTTGAAAGTATAAATACTTACATTATATGTAGATACGCCACGTACATATTTATATGCATATATTATATAAAAATGACAAACAAATTTAAAAAAAAAATGTGAGTACCTATACCTACCATAATTTTTTATAATATATTATTTAACTGTTATATGCATTTTTCAAATTTTATTTCAACACAATCCAAAATGTGGATTTTGTGGGACGATGGACAAGGTGTATTACACCTCAAATAAACATACTGTATGATGATTATCCAAAATGTTGTAATAAGACGTTTCAATTTGACGAATTATTTTTTTTTCACAACAATTTGACATCAATAAAAGTAATATTTTTCGTCACAGTTTTTCTTAAAGGTAAGTATTTTTTATTTCATTACACTGTCTAGCTTGTACATAATAATATGTTATTGGAATTGTATTTTTATACAAAATAATTATTACGTTATGAACGGGCCGGGAACGAACAATAATAGGCCGTGCGCCCGGTTACCAATATACTTTATGCTTATTACGTACTATACTAACACACCGACCGACCTTTGTAAAATTGTGTATATTGTGTATAGGTCAACTAGAATTGGTTGGGTTCGCCGCGCAAATACGTAGGTACATTACCCTGGCCCCCCTCATTGAACTTTTTACACAAAAAACTATGTCACGAATTAGCACGCCATTAGCATGCATTTGCACGACTATTTTTAGAATTTGCACGACTTTTCTTTATGAGTAATTTATAAAAAAACTATGAGGGGGACTGGCGTAACGTTACCCCAGCCCCCCACAAGTGAAATAATCACTTTTTTACAATTTTTTTTTTTATCAAACATTAGCACGCCATTAGCACGCATTTGCACGACTGTCGCCGAACCCGACAATTTTCAATTTTTCCGGAAAATCCGGTTTTCCACTTTCACGCATTACCCCAGCCCCCTCAAAAATGAAATAATCACCTTTTTACAATTTTTTTTTTACCAAACATTAGCACGCCATTAGCACGCATTTGCACGACTGTCGCCGAACCCGACAATTTTCAATTTTCCCGGAAAATCCCGTTTTCCAATTTCACGCATTACCCCAGACCCCCTCATAAGGAAATAATCACTTTTTTACAAACTCATAAGTAAAATGGACCAATAGCAATTTTCTGAAGTACTTGAGTAAACTTTAAAAGTATTCAAGTACTTTTTAAGTAGCCAAGTACGTATTTTTAAGACTTTTGAAAAAGTAGGCACTTGAACAAAGTATTTTTTCAAAATTATTTGTATATAAAATCAAATTTTAATTTTTAAATAAATTTTATATTTAGTTTATACATTTTCTATTTTATTTTAGATCACATAAAATAAATGTAATACATGAAAATCGGTACTAAGTATTTTAAAGTATCTATAAATACTTCTTTTTACTGAGTATTTTAAATACTTTTTAAAATATGTATCTGTATTTGTACATGACTTCGTTTAAAAAGTATTTTTTTAGACCCATAGACACCATTTAGAAATTTCTCACAATTTTTATGGTCGGATAGATAAGTGCTTGGATAATTTGTATTTTATTTTAACGTAATTGGTAAACTATAAAAATATGCCATGCCTTTGCAAATTTGCAGCCATTCATATGATACAACATACTATTTTATTTTGTAAATTTTCATAATCAATGGATTTATTGACAAAAAAAAAATGCCCGTCAAGCAGTGTAGTCTTAAACCACGTAAAAAAATACCTAATTACGTCTGGTTTTTTCTTATCATACTGTTAACTGTTAGACTTACCTAAGTCTCCAATACGCCAACAGTTTTTCAGCACACCAAAAATCTTTGGAACAAGGAATGTTATCAGAAATCGATCTGACTCCTTTAAGAACAGACCCGAATCCATCAAGCTCTCTAGAAAACCAACCATTAGAATAGCAAATTTCTAATATTTCGATATTTTATGAATTCGAAAAATAGAACTGAAAATCTAAATTCTTCAATAATGGACACCTATGTAAAACCTTCAAGGATTGAAGCAGAAGCGTACCTATATTATTTTTCAGTTGGTCAAAGTTTTTAACTCAATTATTAAGTGGTTAAATTATGTGTTCAAAATTTGAATTATTAAAAAAAAAAAATTGTATTAATCTGTAGAAAATCACCCTGTGTACATGGACAAAACAAAATAATTTTATATTATGACAAAAAAATACACTTGAAATAAAACAGATTACCATACCACAATTACACCAGAAATTATTGCCCGAAGAAAAGGTATAATGGACCTTCGACGTGGTAGAACCTTAAAATTTTTACGGTTATAACCACGCGCTATACTCGAGTACGATCTTTTTCGAAGTGTCTATGCGCACAGGTGACATATTTTTAATGTACCTAATTACACAGTCGAACCCACGGTGGGTCCATAGAAAAAGTCACGTTGATGTTGAAGTGACATTGTTGGATCGATACGGAACGTCAGGTCCGAACGTGGGCAAAGCACTATATTAGATGCCAGAGACTTCATGTCAGAAAAATCTACATTTGTTTATTAAAAAAAGGTTTTTATTTTAATCGGTCAAACTGGGTTAAAAACTGAATATGTAACAATTAAATAAATATAACAATGCACATTATTTGCACATTACAAGGTTCGATGTCCAACGCGTTAGGTAGCCTTACGTAAAGATAAAATAATTTAATTTTTTTTTTAAGTTACTATAATAAATGTTACACACAACACACTATACATAAATTTAATTAAAAAGATAACATTAAACTAGTTGTATGACAACTCAGTTTTTACAATGTGATATCAATTTCAACGTAATCAAGCACTGACATATTGTTACCAAAACAATGCAAATATAATATGGTTTTTTTTTTTTAAATGAATAATATTATTAGAGCTGGAACACGTAGACAACAATACGCTCTTGTCATCCCGATGATTAATACACGACGTTGAGTCGAATAATGTCATAATCATAATAATATTGTAACTGGAACACGTAGCCGACCATACGCACTTGTCATCGCGACGAAACGCAGCGAATATTGGCACACACAATAATAATAATATCACGTTATCGTTTAGAACCGCACTCCAGTTAATCATATTTAATGAAAATTAATATTAATATTAATATTATAAATAAAACTTTGGGGATTATTCACATTCCACAGATTACTGTACTATAAATTTCTGGTTTATCTACGTGTATCTTTATTGAAGAAGAACAGAGCCTACCGAGTATAAGGGAAAATGTATTTAATTGTAATACTTTTGAACAAATATTTTTGAATAAATCTTGGTTATCAAGACACAATGCAAAACATATGGTTCCGATACATTCATGTGAACAGTGTGATCGATTTTTCAACAGAAAAGATGCACTATAACGACATATCAAAATTCTTCACTTCAAAGTGAAATATTTTTGTGAGAAATGATATCGTCCATTCAGCACGAGTCATAGCAAAATACGACACGCGGTACACAGTGAAGAAGATACAAGAGTTCATTGTTCAAAATGTACCATGACGTTACCTTATAAACAAGACCTTCAATACCACGATAACTTAAAGCACACTTTTTGTAAACCATATATTTGTACGGATTGTAATCAAAGATTTGAATTACTAAATATTCATAAATTAATATAATATATATTAATTTATGAATATGTAGCATATAAGGTGGTACCTTATGTAGGTAATGGGCATGGAAATACAAAAAATGATCAATTCACGAAATACATTATGTATCTCTATCGTAAAAGTTTGAATGTTCGAAATTACGATATTAAAGCATAATTAAATTGATTTTAGAATTACAAAAACACAGAATTGAAATACCTATATTAATATTTAGTTGAATAATTTAATTTTGATTGGGTCACTGTAGTCTATGTTTGTGACTATGCGTGGAATAACAAAGATGAATTACCCCTGTGAACAGGACAAAACGTGACGTACAGGTACAATGTTTTGCGTATTGCAGATATTTCGGCATTTAAACCAATTTATATTTTATTGAAAATTATAATTATAATTGAAAAAATAAATTTTCACTTTTCCTTCAACATAAAAGTGTTATTACTTCATATTACTTCGATAGCTGACGCAAGCACATATACTTGCACGCAGGGCGAACCTACCTATACGAACCTAACTATACGTATGGTCATACAGGTATTGTGTTTATAGAATAGTTGCCAATGAGAGTACCATATAGATTGCATTAGCTGATTTTAGAGTCAGCACATGTCTATGGACATTATAATAATGTGTACGCATAACTATATAGTAAGCAATTTGTTATCTTTAGGTTTGACCCTATGGTCAATAAGAAATAAAGTTACTATGAACCAATGAAAATAAGAAGTCACGGGTATAAAGAGTCAATGATTTTTCCTCCACAAATTGAAGGTAAGTAAACGGTTTTTTTTTTTTTATTGATAAGGTTTCACACAAGCTACAGGCCAAATGAAATTATGGCTTGGACCAGTGGCATTCTTGAATCACGATTGCGAGCAAACACCAATATTCTGTCTCTAGGAACTAATGGTGTGATAGTTAATGCAAATAAAAAAATCAAACCAGGTGATGAAGTAAACTATGGGCAACATTATTTTGGACAAAACAACGAAGAATTTATTTAGGTAGTGTCATTCATGTGAAATAAAACAAACTAGGCATTATCAAGTAACTTAAAAACAAGGCTTGGAATGCATTTATGAACAGCATTTTATTATTTTTTTTTTTAACTTTTAATTGTATTATGCCATCGAATTTACAGGCAAGGATTCTCTCTGCACAGCGGACGACATTTATCTCAGAAAATATTTGGACTCAATGTTGGGATTCAAAACGCATAAAGAAACTAATGGTGCGATATATAAGGCAAATAAAAAAATCAGAACACGTGAAGAATTAACGGTAAATTATTGGAAACATTATTTTGGACAAAACAACGCAAAATGTACTCATGTGAAATAAAACAAACTGAGCATTATTAAGTGACTGATGACTAAGGCGCGGCATGGTGCGAAAATTAATTTTCGGAAATCGTTAGTTTTCAAGTTATCTCCTTACGTAGGAGTGTTTTAATGCAGTGGCTATAGCTTTACGTAATCAACTAAAATATTACGATCGCTTAAGAAATATACTATATATCACATACCTCCTGATTTTCAATTGCGCTACATAATATAGTACGCTATATAACGAACTTCGCTAATCAATTTATTACATTTGCAATAGGTTAGTTTACAATATAATAAGTTATTATCATCTGCCTTGGCAACACAATATATTACCATTAGATTTAAGTATAAACATTAAACACAATAGTAAACTGAAAATGTGCGAATGCCGTGCTGCAACTAAATTATAAATTAAAATGTATCAAAATGTTATATTCGATATTTATTTATTTATATTAAAATAATATGTTTTGGCGATCTAAAAAATCCATATTATGTTGTACGCGAGAAGTGCAGTTTCGCTAATTACAATATTATCGAAGTCATGCGGCGATCACGTGTTCTCGCTTACGATGTGGATTAGGCCTACAGGAGACACCACAATAAAAAAAATGCACCATGGAGTTCAAGCCCCCCCCCCCCCATATATGAATTGTATTTACTTTTTGATGTTATTACATAAAAATATATTATAGGAATGAATGTAATTTAAAAAAAAATTTATTTTATTTTAAATTTATTTATACGTTTTAGGTAGTGTAATTTACTAATTTATTTTATTTTATCTCATATTCTTACTGTACCTATTAGAAACAGATTGTGTATATATGTTATCGATATCTTACTATATCAGTCATTCATAGAGGGTACCCATATAATGAACATGTTTATAAAAAAAATGAACAATACATACAACAAATATTTAAATTTTTTTCATAAAATGTTTAATGTTTCATCAAGGTTGGGTAATTCACAACCAAGTGTGACAAGAAATTGTTAAAATTACAAAAAGATATATATAAATATTAAACATGATAGTCAATACATTTAAACAATTATGTCAACATTTCTATGAAGTATTATTATTTATTACAAGTAACATTTGAAATGTAAACTTATAGTAGATTAAATAGTTTAGATAGTTAATTAGTTTAATAAATATTTTCATAGTTTTGAGTATATAAAAAGTATATAGATACAAGGTAATTATAGTTAAATCTGGCTCTTGATAATAATAATTGTAAAAGTACAATACATTTCTACTCATTGTCATCATAAATCTTAATAATATGGCAAATTTGAATCTTGATTAATCGATTGTTAGTTTATATCTCCCATTAAAAAAAAGTAAAACATCAAATCATAGGTATGTGTATGTACCTACTATACAAGACAAATAAACAAACCTCAACATTTTAAATATTTTGAACATAATTTGAAAAAACAATAGCAACGAAGTAATTACAATAACAGGCATGGAAGATTCTAGGATAACTGAATTCGTCGTTATATTGGATAAATAATTGATTGCCGACCTTGTAAGACGTAGCTAGTGTTCATATATAGACTTGTGTGCCAAATTATATTTACAAATGCGTTTTATGTATGTTGTAAGAGAGAAAAACAAACAGTACCCTGACATCCTCTTAAACTTCGCTAAAAGCGGTTAAAACGACAATTATTATGAATTTTAGTTTTTTTTATATGCGTTCTAGGAAAATAATTGGTGTATAAATTGGCAAAGGGGGCGGGTATATGTAGGTATATGTATCATAATTAATTTATAAATGCGGTTTCAATTGATAGTTGTTGGTCTTCCATGGTGATTGAATGATCGAATCGCGCTTAAAGTATCCGTTATTATTGAAAATATAATCATATATTGTACATGTACAATTAATATATATGTATATGTTCATATACGTATATGTTTAGAAAGAGTTAGGCGTCACGAGATGGTGCGATAGTTAAGGCAAATAAAAAAATAAAACCAGGTGAAGAAATTACGATAAATTATGGTCAACATTAGTTTGGAAAAAACAACGAAGAATGTAGGTAATTTACAGGCAAGTATTCTCTCTGCACAGTAGACAACATTCGTCTCAGAAAATATTTGGACTCGATGTTGGGATTCAAAGAGATGAAGATTTTGGCGTAAAATTCGTGGCTACAAAAATCCTATATATGGATAATCATACTACCGAGTTATACGGTTCAACGGCACCGGTTACGAATGATTATTGCTGTGTACTTTATTGAAGAAGAACAGAGCCTACCGAGTATAAGGGAAGATGTATTTAATTGTAATACTTGTGAACAAATATTTTTGAATAAATCTTGGTTATCAAGACACAATGCAAAACATATGGTTCCGATACATTCATGTGAACAGTATGATCGCGTTTTCAACAGAAAAGATGCACTATAACAATATATCAAAACTCTTCTCTTTAAAGTGAAATATTTTCGTGAGATATGAAATCGTCCATTAAGCACGAGTCATAGCAAAATACGACACGCGGTACATAGTGAAGAAGATACAAGAGTTCATTGTCCAAAATGTACCATGACGTTACCTTGTAAACAAGACCTTCAATACCATGATAACTTGAAACACACTTTTTGAAAACCATATATTTGTACGATTGTAATCAAAGATTTGAATTACTATATATGCTAAATATCCATAAATTAATATATATAAATATAAATATATATAATATATATACATTATGATATATATTAATTTATGAATATGTAGCATATATGGTACCTTATATCATACAAATAAGCAGACTTTGTCCGTTATTATTGAAAATATAATCATATATTATACAATTAATACGTATATGTTTAAAAAAAGTTAGGCGTCACGAGATGCCTGGCAGATGAAAATAATGTTGAAAATGAAGTATATATGAAATTACTTTTAAATTATCAGTTATAATTTTACTATTATATTATTAACTATTAAACTTTAAACTGTTATTAAACAAGTACACATTGAATGCAAGATAATTCTGATTCAGTTTCAATAACAATATCATCTATCTGTTGTGACTGTTGTTTACTGAAAAATAAAATGTTCAACAAATCTTTCCTTATAACTTCAAAAGTAATTGAAAATGCTCTTTCCGATAAACGAGTGGTTATTAATGGATATGCTGACATTTTTCGATTTCTTTTTTATAACAAGTCAAAAATATTTTGATAATAGTATGGTGTATAATGCAAACGCTCTTATAAATATTCAGTGAAAATGTCATGTGTCTAAGGTAATTTGTTTTAATTACATTGCAAACCAAAATTGATTTTTTCAAAAACCGATTTTGCATTAAACTTAATTTGTTTCAATGTTAGCCACGAATTATAATTTATAATTTTAATACCTATATGTATTTTATGTAATTTTTGATTTATTTTAAATATGTTGTCATATAATATATTATGTACTATTTCTCTTAATACCTATTGTTATTATTTGGGGATTTAGTTGGGGATTTAGTTGGGGATTTAGTCACAAAATGGATCACTAGAGTATTACCGTTAACGAGAGTATGTACGCCCTTAATTTAAATTCCAAATGTTTTACAGTATTTTTATTTTTATAGACAATTTTTGGTGGTATAGTCCTCGAAAAAAAATTCACGTTATCACCTAATGAATCGTTTCCATATAATATTCAAAGAAATGGGTGGAAGATAAGATCAAGCAGCTCTGTATTTGATCCTCACGAAGGAACATTGAGAGATATCGACAATATATATGAAAAATTTAATTTCCCTGAAAACCCATTGTCAAATGCGGAACCCCCCAAACGTCGACGGGAACATATTGACAATATGGAGTTGCTTTCGCCACCCCGAAGGGTCAGAAGATGCGGTATAAAACAACTAACAGATTCTTCACAACATTCTAGCTGCCCTATCCATGAGATACCGTACGAGGTAACCGTATGTATACATTTATCTATGATTAGAAAAAAATTATTGTTGTTTATTGAAAATAGTTGCTTATAAGTACATATATTTTTTTAAGGAAACTGCTTGCTCGCAGTTAACATCAGTACAACAATATGTAGACAGCAGAATATCGATTGATTCGAGCAGCCAAGAGCAGATTAATCAAAGGAGACCAATCCCTATCCATGAGATACCGTGCGAGGATACCGTATGTATACATTTATGATATCCCTCGACTCTAAATGACTTACTCTATACTACCAAGTAGTTTTATGTCGTCTTGGAAACGAATTGGTCTTGTGGTGGTGGCTAAACGAGCGTTTTACACGCTGTAATCCCGCACCAAGTACCGTTTTCTGGACAACTCGACTCCACCGCCACTTTATGCAAATTGTAAGTATCCAAAATGCATTTCCCAAAAAGGGGACATCCTAACGAATCCAGGGATATGATTGGCTAAGTCGTAGTACATCATTTTGATTTTTAATGAATTATAAACCTATGGATATATTGTTTACCAGTTGCCCGTCACATATCCACCTACCTCCGACCTGAAAATTGTTAATTTTCATTCGCCAATTATGAGGCCTACCTCACCACCGTCAACCATCAAGTTACCAAAACTGTTCCGAAATACATCACCACCGTTGACCGTAAAGTTACACATCAAAACTGTTCCGAGTTCAGAGTTCTTATAGAATCATAGTGTGGATCGATAAAAAAAAAAACTCGTTTTTTTTTTTATTTCTGAGTAATATATAAACGTAATAATAATATCGTATTTTATTTGTTATGTTTTTAAACATTATTAAAATAACAATATTAATATCCATGATTATGGACAACAATCTATTTATATAAAAGAAAGTGTCCCCCTGAGAAACCAACGCAGAGCCAAAACCGCTGGATGGATCTGTCTTAAATTTTCAGGATAGATTAATATTATAATTTCACCGTGCACTAAGAAAGGATTTTTGGAAATTCGACCTCTAAAAGGGAAATTAAGAGGTTGTAAGAATTCAACAGTTGCGCCATATATCAAGCAATATCAGCTAACCTTTTGTTTATAAATGGTTGCTATGTTATTATTATTATATTATTATTATTATTATTACTTGTCAACTTAAACGAATTGTTTAATGATTTTATTACTATTTTTTCCGATAATTCTGCTTTGATTATTATATTACTATTAAATTGTATTTAAATAATACACTGAATGCAAAATACATACATTTTCATAAAATAAATAAAAAAGAAAGCTATATAATTTTTTTTATATTAATGAATCTATCTGTATATATAAAAAGACTTGTCCTGAGTGATTCATCATCGCCTAGTCGGAACCACTGGACGGATCTGGCTGAAATTTGGCATACAGATAGCTATTATGACGTAAGCGTCCGCTAAGAAAGGATTTTTGGGAATTCACCCCTAAAGGAGGAAATAAGGGGTTGTAAGAATACAATAGTGGCGCCATCTATCAAGCTTTATCTAATTTAAATATACTACATTGGTTTAAGTACCTACAAAACATACAAACTTGATGTTTGGAATAGTGGTTCTTCTAATTATCTAGATGTGCAATAAGAAAAGATTTTCTGATATTCGCATTTCAAAGAAGTGGTCAATCATGGATCTTAAGATTCGAGGTGGAAATTGAAACTTTTTTTGTTTATTAATGGTTGCCTTTGGTTGCAGGTTATAATAGTGATAGCAGAAATTAGCATTATTATTATTATAACTTGCGGTTGCTCATCAGCTATATACGTTGAATTATTTCACAAAGTTAGCCGTTAGGAAAAAATAAAAAAATAAAATAACCCTCAAAATATATTAATATAGAAATAGTTGGGCAGAAAATATAAACTAAAATAATCATAAACACTTTTTCGAGCGATAACGATTTGTACATAACCTCAAATTGTCCATGTTTTTATCATTGCACACTATCATAACATATGTTTGCTGTGGTAACCATGATACCAAATTCCATAATCACTAATAATTTATTTTACATAATATTTTTTTCCTATTGCCCCAATTTCCATTTACCCCACGTGACCCTATGTTTCTAAACATTGAAGTGTATTAAAATAAAATTTACATACTTACAAATTAATAAAAAAATAATTAATATGAATGTCGAATTATTGAACATAAATGGCACAAGGATGTCCCACGCTATCATTCCAATTATTGGTGACGGAGCTTGCCTGTTTAGGGCAATATCTTTTGTGTTATATGACACTCAAGATAAGGCCCAAGAAGTACGTAAAAAGATAGTAACCCATGTGATAAATAATTGGGAAGATTATTCAATAATGTCACATGATAGTGATGGAAATAATTATCGTAGTTCTGCTGACTACTTTAGTGATATGTTAAAATGTAATACTTATGGAGGTTTATGTGAGCTGGTGGCAGCCGGACAATTATTTTTGGTATTTATTGAGGTGTACCTCAATGGTGAACTGTATGAAAAATTTGGTTCAGAAAGGAACCCCGTAAAGAGATTTCGTTTTAGTTCTATGCAAAACCTATCTAATGGGCATTTTGATGTTTATTTACCATATGAAGATGAATTGACTAACTCTGTATCTGACGAGTTTGATAACATACCCAGCTCTCAGAAGCATACTAAAAAACGACGGAAGAGATTTACAAATAATATCAGAAAAAAACAGCTTATACAATCTGCTACTAAATATCAGCTCAAAAATAAAGAAGTTCATAAAGTAGCAGCAGCCAAGTATAAAAAAAAAAATCCAGAAGTAAATAGAGTGCAAGTTCATAGATATGAACAAAATAATCCAGGAGGACGATCAGAAAGGCGAATCCTTCCATGGAAAATAAAAGCTTTTTCCGGCATGAAATATGAATCGGAAATAGCTTATGAGACGGATGAAACTGTATCTTTGGGTACTATAAGTCATAAATGCGTATACTGCGATGCTCTTAAATTCAAAGAAGAGGCGCCTGGAATATGTTGTAGTGCCGGTAAAGTACAACTTCCGTCTTTTTTACCTCTTCCTGAACCTCTTTACAGTTTGATTATGGGGTTCCATCCTGATCACAAAAATTTCATGGACCGTATTAGAAAATACAATAACTGCTTCCAAATGACATCTTTTGGAGCGAAACAAATTATCGAAGATGGATTTATGCCCACATTCAAAGTGAAAGGTCAGGTGTATCATTTAATTGGTAGTTTGCAAGCTTTACCTCAACAAAACCCTCAATTTCTACAGATTTATTTCGTTGGAGATGATGAGAGAGAAACACGCTTAAGATGTAGCCACTTCGCTGATGTAAAGCAAAGCCTGGTAAAACAATTACAAGCGATGTTGCACCATAATAACCCATACATAAAGGACTTGAAAACCACACTCGAAAGAGTACCTCAAAATAGTAAAAACTTTGAAATTATAATACATGCTGATAGAAAACCTGATAATGCTCACAGAGGACGTTATAATGCACCAACAACAAGTGAAGTATCATTGGTCATAGTTGGACAACAGTTTGAAAAACGAGATATTGCGTTACAAAGTCATGATAACAAATTGCAACGGATTAGTGAATTGCACCGTTCATACGATACACTCCAGTACCCGTTACTTTTCTGTCATGGGGAGGATGGTTATTCCATTAATATCTCTCAGATTGATCCCAAAACTAAATTACCACTTCAGAAAACAGTTTCTGCATCGCAATTTTATTCTTACCACATCATGATTAGACAAACGGAAATCAACCATTTATTGTACTTTAGATCACTTTTTAATCAATATTTAGTTGATATGTACGCTAAAATTGAAACAGAGCGCTTAAATTTTATTAAAAACAATCAAATGCAACTCAGAGCTGATAATTACATACATCTCAGAGATGCTATTGGGAGACAAGATACCGATCTTACCCATCTTGGTCAGATGGTAGTTCTTCCGTCATAGTTTTAATCCCGAGAATAACGTTAATTCCAACTGATTATCCCTTTGAGTTTAAAAGAATACAATTCCCACTCAAAGTTTGCTTTGCTATGACAATTAATAAGTCTCAAGGACAATCATTGAGCATGGCAGGGATTGACTTAAGAGAAGAATGTTTTTCACATGGACAGTTCTATGTCACATGTTCTAGAGTTAGCTCTGCCAGTAGTTTGGTTATTTTAGCACCAAAAGGCAGTACCAAAAATACTGTTTATAAAGAGGTATTGAGATGAACAAAATATGTCAATATAAATATTAAAATAAAGTAATTTTTTGCTGACTTCTGATTGTTACAATACATGGGCAACCTAGGATAAACTTATCTAAAAGCAGCCTGTAATAAATATAAAAACTGATAAAATAAAAGTTATAGTAGGTTACACAAAAAAACTGTACACGGGCGAAGCCGGGTTATTCAGCTATATTTATATTATATAAAAGAGAGTCCGAAAAAATGTTAGACCATTTATAACTCAAAAACGGCTGGACTGATTTGGCGAAAATGAGTGGAGAGGTAGCTTAGAACCAGGAGAAGGACATAATATGCTAATTTAAAAGGGTAAATTCCAGCCCGGGAATGTGCTCAAACAGGG
Organism: Nasonovia ribisnigri; assembly: GCA_027563435.1. Lineage (NCBI taxonomy): Eukaryota > Metazoa > Arthropoda > Insecta > Hemiptera > Aphididae > Nasonovia > Nasonovia ribisnigri. The sequence continues at coordinate 50,315 of JANEHU010002228.1, forward strand.
ATGATTAGATTTACTATGGACATTTTTATTTATAAATGGTTGCTATTGGTTATAAGAAAAATAATTAATAGAAATAATTATTGTTTATTATTGGATGCCATTAGTTAACTATTGTTATTATATGACCATTTATTTATAGATTAATATATTTTCCAAAAAATGATATCGTTCATTCAGCACGAGTCATAGCAAAATACGACACGCGGTACAAAGTGAAGAAGATACCAGAGTTCATTGTCTAAAATGTACCATGACGTTACCTTATAAACAAGACCTTCAATACCACGATAACTTAAAGCACACTTTTTGAAAACCATATATTTATGCTGATTGTAATCAAAGATTTTATTTACTATATATGCTAAATATCCATAAATTAATATATATATACATTATGATATATATTAATTTATGAATATGTAGCATACATGGTACCATATATCCTTACCCATATTGTAGGTATAATGGGTATGGAAATACAAAAAATTCCAATTCACGAAATATCTCTATCGTACAAATACAATTTTATTGACATTTATAGAAAATAAAACTAAAGAAATTGGATACTATAAATGTCCGTAAACAGCTCAAAATAAGTCAAAATATTTTGATAATAGTATGCAAACGCATTCAACATTCAAACATTCAGTGAAAATTGCATGTAGATAGGTAATTTGTTTTGGTTAGGTACATCGAAAACCAAAATTATTTTTTTCAAAAACCGATTTTGCGTACTACTTAATTTGTTTCAATATTAGCAACGAATTATAATTTATAATTTTATAAATAACTAATATTTATTATTGGTTAGGTTCTATATTATAACAACTATAGTTATTTTATGTAATTTTTGGTATATTTTAAATAATATGTTGTCGCATATAATATCTTATATAAAATTATTACTCTTAATACCTATTGTTATTATTACCTATTAATGGCCGGGATACGGAAAATTTTTGAATACATTTTTAAATTGTTTGCTAAGACAAAAATAAATTGCATGAAATAAAATATACCTATTTCCACGAAAATAACATTGAAGTTTTTAAATAAATGGATTTTAAATCACGCGCTATTTTTGTTTAATGATAATATTCTATAATTTACGTTTTTCGTTATGTTTTGTTTAATGATATAATTTATTATTATGTAAAATGTACGTTACGTGCACAATATTCAGACATCCGGTTTCCACCAACATATCCGGTACTCTTGATCCCAGCTCAACCAGGCCAATGAACAACTCACTGAGTTGTTTTATTTCTGAGTAATATCTATACAAACGTAATAATAATATCGTATTTTAATTGTTATGTTTTTAAACATTATTAAAATAACAATATTAATATCCATGGTTATGGACAACAATACATCATACGAAAAACTTTTTAACATTAATTATTTATAGGTATTGTCCTACGGTAGGTATATTATAATAGTATAGTCAAGGTGAATATATATATACATATCCACCTTGAGTATAGTATAAGCAATCTAATAAAACTAATAATATTATTAATCAAATTGAAAATTGAATGACATGGATAGATTGTTTGTACCTACTGTACAATATATAAAACATGTGTTCTTCTGTAAAGTTTAATGTCTAGAAACGTTAATAACAATATTTAATAAACAGTATATTCTATACATTTCAAAATGATGGCAAAATGTACATAAAGTACCTATTATAATTTATACAATTATGTAACATTTGAAATTCAAACCTATAGTTAAATAGTTTGGATTAGTAAGTTAGTTTAATAAATGTTTTCATAGTTTTGAGTATATCAAACATTTAAAAGTTTATAGTTGTTACAAGGTATCTATTCTCAGATCTGGCTCTTGATAATAATAAAAGTAAAAATACAATACATTTCTACTTATTTCCGTCATTAGTCTTAGTAAAATGGCAAATATGAATCTTGACTAATCGATTGTTAATTTATTTCTCCCATAAAAAGAACAAAACCAGTTATGATGTAATTATAATAACAGGCCAGTGGCGTAGCCAAGGGGTCACAGGAGCCATGCTCCCCCCCCCCCCCCATTGGTCGTATAATATTTATAAAGAAAAAAATACGCAAATTAATTAACATTGGCGATGTACGCTACTGGTTTGGAGTTTAAATTTAAAAAAAAAAGATGTTTATTGTTTATCAGAATTCCATGGTTTTATAAGCGTGTCACATGCATGGACTATACACAACCAACAGCACAGATTAGATATAATTTATATAATCTGTGCCACTATTATGAGCTACAGTTGATAACAGCAAAAAAGAGAGATTCATAAAATGTTTAAAACTTACTAATTAGTTATTTGTTTTTTTTTGTAAAATATTATACCTATCATTTATTGATATTTCATGTAAATTAATAATAACTTAGGAAAACAGATATTATTTTAAATTTTTACTTGTTAATTTATTTTAACTCTAAAAATCAGAAATTAAATAATGTGAGTTTTAATGATTTAGTTAAGAAAATAAATATGTCCACCTTAATACAGTCTACATTTGTTATTATTATTTTTTTTAATATTGGTAATTGGTGGTTGTTTAAATAATAAGATGTAAAATCATAACTAATATAAACAAAGGTCATTTAGACTTTGAAAATTTATCGATAAATATATTTTACTAGCTTTTATTAAGAGATCTTCAGGAAGGGTACACACATTGAACTGTACGAAATAAAAATATTTGAATAATTAAAACCACTGTTATTTGAATATTATTTAGGTAATTTTTTGTGCCACCCCCCCCCCCCCCTCCCCTTTTAAGAAATCGTGGCTACGCCACTGTAACAGGCCTAGAGGATTTCAGGATAACTGTATTTTTAGTTATATTGGATAAAAAATTGATAGTCGACCTTGTAAAACGTAGTAGTTCATATATCGATGGCTAAGAGTTCAAAAGTTGTATGTCCAATTTTTCACAAAATCATTTTAAAGTCTATTGGGATAATCTTGGTCATCTTTTTGATTCGATAAAATATTATAATTTATAAGTCAATGTCATAATCAAAACATGTTTTATTTATACTTTAATTTTAGTGTTAATCTGTTTATAAAAAAAATGAATATGTCCGGGTATTATTTTTTCAAAAAACTTTTTTTAATCACTGATGATTCTTCGATACTTTACAATATTATTATCATTTTTTTGACAATCGTGTCATAATATCGTGCCTACAGTATTGTGAATTTCTCATATTATTTTAGTTGTTAAACAATCAATACAATTAGGTAGTAAACATTTCAAATTTGGTTTGATACCTTACAGTATTAATATTTATTTATTTTTAATATACATTTTTTATGGTTCAGAGTATAATATACTTTTTATTTTTATTTGCCAACAATATTTATTTTTGTTTTATATTTTTGATGAGTAACTTATACTTTTTCTTTAATTTTTAATTTGTATTTGATATTATTACACCATTATATCTGCTGAAAATTAATAAAATAAAATAATTTTCTTTTTAGCATCTGTCAATAAATTATATTGAATACAAATTATAACTATGATTATGATGGTTAATGATTATGTATATCATATATTTATTTTTCTTACATTTAAAAATGTGATATCTTTAATTAGCATAAAATAACATAACATAATAAGTTTTATCAGTATGAAAATTTGATGAAAAATTATAATTTCTTATATTTCACATTGTTTAAAAGTTCAAACATTTTTTCTTTTTTTAACCTTTTTAACAGTTAGGTATATATACATATTTCATTTTGTATATCAAAAAATTAAGTCTTAAGTACATTTTAACTATTTATATCATTAATTAATTAGAGTTTATATTAAATTAACAACTGTTAATGTGTCCATAAAAACCTTGTATGTTCACCACAAAACTATACTATGATGGAAAAGGCAGATTACGCCTTTAATGAACATACTATATGATGACTATCCAAAATGTTGAAACAAGCCGTCCCAATTTAACGAAGCTGATTTCTATTCATACCACGCATCAAACAAAAATTATGGAAATACAGAAAATGTTATTATTATTTCCAAACAACTGTTGAAATTATAAATTATACGGTAATCGTGTTACAAGAGTTCGGTTATCGATCGAACCTAAAGTCCGGTAAGACTATTCAAAAACGAAGGCGACTAGAAACTGATTGTCGCATGTTGTCTCCTCCTTGACGATTGACAAACAAGAAAAAAAAAGTAAATGTACATTATATTTTACTATATTCTATATATAAATATCTCTTTGGTCCAGGCTTGTCAAAATGTAGCTGCAGCTTGCACATCAATAACAAGCCAGGATGAAACTGTTTTTTCTTGTATTGTGAGAGAACCAGTTAACATAGATCAAAGTGAAGCTGCTGAACGTAGGACATATGAATGAGTATGTGATGTACTGATGTAAGGTTGCAATTAAAAATACATTATGACTGAATAAACATTTTCTTTATATGTATCTGAAGAACCACAAACGTACCAAATATTTTATGTCGGAGAGGGCGTTGACGTATTAACTGGAGGTGATCCGTAACTCGGAGGAGTTATATAACTAGCATAGATGAAGAAAGTATTTAAATACGATTTCCGGATTAAACATATTAGGCAGATTCGACCGTTACGAACACAAGACGTATACTAACAAGCTATATTCCCCTTTCAAACGCAATTTCCAAATGGGATATTCAAACCACTTAAATTGAAGAATAAACCATAAGAAGGCCAACGAATACAATTTGTATACAAGTTTGTATAAAAGCCAATTTATATTTCAACATAGTCTTTTTCAAATAATATTAAAAGGATTTATGTATTTTTTGACGTCACCTGTACAAATGATTTCGTTGTTTTTCATTCTAATACATATACTACTTACCTTGTTAGGAATTTAAATCCGCTCCCTAGTTATAATACATAACACGTACGTCGTACAGTTATTTTTAATTATTTCTAATTAATTTAAATGTCTTTTCTATATAATTTATAAAACTTAAAAGTTAAAACTTTTAATTATGATATAAGTTTAATATTTAAAATTTGCGTTCATAAATATTTTTTTCCTGTGTATTTTTTTATTATTTTTCATAATTGTTTTAATTTGTTAAACACTAAATTTTTAATGTACGAGTAATGAAAACTTAAATTTGTTTATGAAGTGGGTAGCACATATAAAAGGGCCTGGGGCGCCATTCGCTTAAAATCCGGCCCAACGTTCGTTATGTTACGTTTATGTATATTATGTAATGTACGTTACGTCCGCACAGCTCCGACATCACAAAGGTACTCATCGCCCAGCTCAACCTGTGTTCCTCCTCTGTGGTGCTGTTCCTGACACTGCAGGCCAAGGTTTACGCCACCGCGTTATCCGATCACTTTCCGAGGACCATCCATCGTCGTGACAGATACAAAAAAAAAAAAAAAGCGAGAAGCTTATTCGTCTGAATACTGTGTAATAAATAATCTTTAAATTGTTATTTATTTATTTCATTTTAAAATATTATTAAAACACCAAAATATATCCATGGTTACTGCCGTCACGTCGTTGTGTTGGTCTTCGTTGGTAATTACCAAGGAATTGGCAAGGATAAATTAAAATAAGAACTTAGCGTTTATGTAGTCAATTCTCAAATTGATTATCTGCAGTTATTGTAATTTTATATTTCGTATCCCAAAATGGCAAAGTGAAATCCAGTGAAAACGCACTTTTAAGTATTTAAACATTGTCAAAAACAATTCATTCAATTTTGGACTTGAAATGTTTAAGATAATATTGAATTTGTTTAACTATTTATAAAAAAATTAATATGTCCATACGTAACTATGATTATGTATGGCACATATTTATATTTATTCAATTTAAAAATGTGATATCTTTAATTTGTATAAAATAAAATAAAATTATAAGTTTTATCTGACTAAAAATTTGATGAAAAATGCTACTTTTTTATAGGTATTTCAAATTTAATAAAAATACAATTTTTTTTTTAACCTTTTAACAACAGTTATATATACATATTTCATTTTGTATACCAAAAAAATTAGTTCAAAGTACATTTTAACTATTTATCTCATTAACTAATAAGATTTTATATTAAATTAACATCTTTTTATATTTCCTTCAAAACCTTGTATGTCCACGGTAAACATAATATCTATATTATACTAAAATTGCCACTATTATAATAAGTCCCATTTAAATTTAAAAGAAACATTATATTACGTTGAAAAATCTTTTTAAGACCTAAAAGTAATAATTTATGTTATCTACAGAATAAGCTTCATGAAAAATTGAGAAAATATCCAATGTTGTAAAATTTTGAATTTCAAACGCTCATAAAAATTGAATTTGACTTTCCGGTAGACATTTTGTTTTAATAAAGGTAGAAAAACTTATAAGAAATATTTTATTAAGTTTTTAAGTCTTAAATTTCAAAAGCAAAATTTTTATAGATTTCTTACTCAAAATAATTTACACATGTTCGTGATTCTTACGTATTTTGTCAAAATTTGAACTTTTAATGTTTATAAAAAAAAAATTGTGATGCTAGTGTTTAAATATTTTTCAACTGACATTGTAACAAAGTATTAGGAGCCTTGTATTTAATATTCAAGCTTTTTGTCCCTACAAATAGATTTGTATTGACATTAATACATAAAAAACTGAAAATGTCCGTAATAACAGCTCAAAACAAGTCAAAATATTTTGAAAATGTTGTCGTATTTAGAAAATGGTAACATAAATATTCAGAGAAAATGTATCTACGGTCATTTGTTTTGGAATTACGCCAAAAACGAAAATTGATTTCGTCAAAATCCGATTTTGCGTAAAAATTCACGTTTTTCCTAATTTTTTTTTGTTTTCCCCGGCCATTTGAAAACTACTGGGAGTTTTAAATTTTGTGCTCAATGCACTGGCCACTGACTAAAATTCACTTTCCTACCAAACAAGCTATTTTCGATCAATGTTTTGAAATTTTATCTCTAACCTAACCGCGATTAAACACGCTCGCGACTTTTTTTTGGCTCTGCTGAAAAAAAAACTTACGCACGCAATTTGACCTAGATGACTACATAATGATTTTCATAAACTATTCGTAAACACCGCATTTTGTGTTATATCATGTTCTGTTGTTCACTGTGCTAGTTCATGTTTGATCTAATATCATATTATTATATTCATATTATTATCGTTTGTAATATACTCATTATTATCAACTGAATCCACATTTGAACTAAAGTCTTGATTTTAAAAATGATTTCCCTAGCCTGGAATAGAACTGTGCTGGTTTACATTCAAATCAGAGCTATACTGAAGCTCTTTTTCATCAAATCATCTTTTTGATATTTACAAAATGTACGGGTTTCTAAAAAAAATCATTTTATGATGACTAATTGTAATTCTACGTTATATGTAAAATATCTATACATTATATAGGGCACATTATGACGTATAAATAAAAATATAAAAATACTAGCTGAATTCGGCTGCGCTCGCTTTCTATTTTTTATTATTTATTTATTTTTTGGTTTCCTCAGTACTTATAAAACACTCAATAATATTTAAATCGTTTTTAGACGTTTTTTCATTTTTCATACATTTTGTTGTTGTTTTTGCCCATGTCATCAGGTATGCACTTAAGAGACAATAACTCCGGAACCACTCATTGCACAGCGTACTAACTTCACAGAAACCATCTACATATTAATCTCAATATGCCCTAAAATTTTTATCGAAATCGGTTCAGTGGATCTTGAGTTATAAAATGTATTCAAAATGTACACTTATTTATATATATATAGAGAGAGATATGTGTAACTTCAGCCACCGGAATTGAGGCATCAGTTGGCACGTCCAAACCCGCAGGACACAAACAAGTTAATTTTATTCCTAAAAAAAAAAAATTAAACAACATCTAACCTTACACAAAATCCAATACTGATGACCTGGATCAATGGCGTAGCTGGAGGGGGGAGGTCATGGGTGCATGGTCCTCCTTGGCATTTTTATTGGTGATGTTTTAATCACGGTTATATACATGGTAGCTATATAAATATATAAATTGATAAAAAAATAAATATAATAAGTATGTATTTCTTAATTTTGTTTAATTTTGTTTAATTATAACCAATCAAGGACTCGACTGCATTGTCCGTGGTAAGAGTGTTACATGACTTAAGATTTAAGTATAGTATGTATATCACGCATTCTTTTTTTATAACAGCAAATAAATGGTAAGCAAGGACTGCTTTACGTCCCAGCAATTAGTAATGTTATCACAAATGGGCCCAGAAGAAAAAATCAAAATAATCAAACGAATATATTTTTACTCTATGTATATTCTATAATGTAATGAATAATCATCATTCATCACCACTTTTTGCGTTACCTACCTATAGGTAGGTTATATAGTATGTATAGTATATATATATAGTACCTATACATATATACTCAGATTTAAAATTTTTTTTATACTTTTAAATTTTAATGTAGGTATTAACATTCAATTTTTATGATTAAATGAATATTTTAACCGTCCCCCCGGAAATTAAACTAAAGGGGACGCAAAACTAAAGCTAAGCAAAGAAGGGGAACGCCGTCCCCCTCCGCCCCCCTACTGTAACCACTGATTAATGTACGGTTGAAAATAATTATTGGAAAATTTTGAAGTCCTCACAATATTTTCTGATGTATTACAATTTTTAAATAGCCCCCCCCCTTGTTTGAGCTCCAGCTACGCTACTGACCTGGATGTACTTAATGTCAAAAAAAAGAAAAAAAAGAATGCCTATATTAATGCCTGTCTAATATTTTATTAATATTGCTGCGATTGACAAAAAAATTTTGAAGACCGTACATACATACTCTATGAGCGCATTTGACTAGTTGAACGGAGCAACCGTGACTCCGCTAGAGTGCACCACAAACCGCGATCTCGGTCGCCGCGAGTACGCGGTCGTCCGGTTACCATTATCGTCGTTGCTGTAGGATTAAAAACTCACCGAACTTACCGAGATCACTGCAGAGGCGTATTTAGACTTACTTCTAGGGGGGGGGGGCGACTTATTTAATTTTTCACTAAGTATGGACCCGAAAAAAATCCCATTTCATAGCCACGGGTATTGTACGCCGAATGCTTGAAATTATCACGCACCCTCGTTGCGATGGTTTGACACGTATAAACTTAAACGATCTAATTAAAATGTGAATATATTTTATTAGATTTTAGAAACGTTTTTAACAAAAAATTTTTATAATTAGTTTGATTAAATAACAAAATCAAGGTTCCTTTTTTTTTTTGAAAAACGATCAATAATGTCGTTAACATCAATAATTATATCTTGATGGATATTCATTAAAGCCAAACTAGTCAACCTTTGTTGGCCCATTTGGTTTCTCAGCCATGTTTTTAACCTATACGTTACAAGCAATACAAGCATAATTCATAAGTTAAAAAGCATTGTTACGGGCAATTATCAATATAAAAGTTTGTTGCTCAAAATATAAACTATTTATTATTAATGTTCAAGTAGATATTATGTATGTATACATAATATATGCTTGTACCCAAATAAAATAATACAATACATTAAGCTATAATAAAATATAAGCAGTTAAAATAGTATAGATCATCCATTTTAAAATGTGCAGCATGCATAAAATAAAATGTAAGTTTTACTGGTTCGTTTATGAATTTTAACTGTTAACTTATATAGGTATTTGAATAAACTTAGTGCCGTTCTTACAATATCCGGTTAAAGTTAACCGACACTTAACCGGCTGAATTCTGCCGGTAATAAAATCTGTTATCAGTCGGTTAGCGTTAATCGACACTTTACCGGATATCGTAAGAACGGCCCTTAATGTAATAAGTAATAACTTAATATATCTTTAGATAAACTATATAGGTACTCTATATAGACAAATATAGTGTTGAAGCTAAACAAACTATGGCTAAGCCAACAAAAAGCATACCTAATTAAAAAAATTTGAAGTGTGTATCTCACATACAATCGATTCCATAAATACAGATTTACTATTATTATACTCGCCCCCTTTGCCCCCCCCCTAAAATACGCCCCTGGATCACTGTCGTTTGTTGTAAAATGTCGTTGTTGCCGTCGTCGATGTCGCCCGTTGTCCTTTTATCGCCTATATCGCAGCTGTCGCACGATGAGACGCCCTTCCAAAATCGTATTACCGTAATTCATATCGACCAGGAGTACATGCGTCGGAACCATTCGGAACGTCGTCGTCGCACTCGGCGAGTTCGTCGCCCGTCGACGCGGATCACTCGCCGTCAGAAAATCAGGATGGCGTTCGAATAGGCTCCTGGTACCTATAATGCATTATAAAATCATCGACGAGCAATAATTATAATTATAATTATAATTAGAATTAGTGTCGACTTGACACGGTTGGCGGGTGTGCGGTGTGATTCCCCCGAAACAATAATATTATGTTCCACGGCGCGGGTGTTGCGGGATGTTTAAATCATTATGACGTACTACGGCTGATGGAACCGCGCAGAGTAAGTTACTGTAATAAGGTAACTCCGTCACAGTAACGCTTTACTTTCGTTACTACCCAACTCCGCGTATAAAGCCGGGTTCACACTGTTACAATTTCTTGCATTGAATAAACTGGCATACAATTACCTAATTGCATTCAATTACTGTCCGACATGCCGGACTGCGTGCAAGTTTGAGCATGCAAGAACTTGCATGCGTATTATTAACGTTCACATTTGTTCAATTTTGTTCTTGCACGAGTAAAAATAAGCATGCGGGAAAAAGCATACAAGAAATTGCAATAGTGTGAACCCGGCTTAATGCGTCTTTGGTGTAAGTGATCTGACCACGGTGTTATTATTATTATTATTATTATTATCTCTATTTTTTAAACACAGATTATTATCTGTATCTATAATTTCATGAACATTAGAGAAAGGACGCCGAACACGGCCGGCCGAAGAGAAAAAACATCGTCCGGAATTATCGCATTCCGTCAGAATGCGCGTCGGTTTTATATGTACAGCATATGAAATGTATTGGATTTTTATTATTATAATCTAAATGGTGAGACTTGTGAATAATTACTATAGAACGTTTTTTTAAGATCAAATTGTTCTCGATCGAATACGTGTGTTTCCAGTAATATACGACTTCTAGATAAAGAGATATAATTGTTTTAAAAAGTACATTCGAATTTTTTATACATAATATTATATAATATATAGGTAGGTAATATAAATTATAATATCAATTCATGCGTTTTATCACGATTCACTAATCACTGTCACCAAATACTTTAATATATTTATTTTATTTGTTTATTGCTGTCACTGCCTACTAATTACAATTTTATGTCTGGCGACTGAATAATAAGCTAAAGCCTCAAAAGCTCAATTAATGTCCACAATCCACATATAATATACCCATAATCCATTCGGAGGATAAAATATATATTAAGTAGGCACTTACGAAGTCATAAAATCCCGTAAATCGTAAATTAAATCTAATTCATATCACAGCTAGGTTGAATATATATAATATATATACATTATACATTATGTATTATTATAAATGTCATGCTTCAATAAAATATAAAAAAAAACCATAAAAATATTATTTTAACGCCATAAGAAGAAAATAACTTACTTATAACAGTAAATATTTCCAAAATAATGATATATTATATAAAGTATTTTATAAGAAGTTGCGTAACTATAATAATTATTTAGATATTGATGTAGGTTAGTGAAATAATCTAATACAGCTTATTTCATAACTTTACTGTTTATTTTTTTTAAATTAATTTATAAAAATATTTAAATTAATTTAGCCGACTTCCGATGAAGTCTGTTTTTTCCTTTTTTAGTGTTTTCAATTGAATTGTTACGAGAGCAAATGAAATGCATCCTCGTGACTAAAAAAAAATTGATTAAAGCTGATGTTAATCCATGCTTATGTTGCATATTACTACATCCAACTAATTGTGCTGATCCAACCTCTCCAAATGTATTAATAACTTTGAAGATAGTATCTGAGGATAATTCTTCCGTAGCCATCACTTTCAGAGTTGCGGATTCCAATGACTTAATGAGGTTAAATAAATTTGAAGAAGGTTTAAGTAGATGTCCATGGGATATACCTTCAATTAAAATATGGCTTGACAATGTTTGAGATGTTGTCAACGAATCAAGACAATTTGGACATTTAGTCTAGAGGCTTTTCTTGCTACATAACCACTAATATACGCCAATACAGTAATACTGGATCACTTGTAACAGATATATTGTCAATTATAGGTGTTGGGTAGTTATGTGCTATCTGTACATTTAAAGAAGACATATCTGGATCATCACAGGTGTTTTATACTATATACCTAGTCAATAGATTGTTGAAATTGTAATCGTTTATTGTCTGAGGTATTTAAATCATGTATACTGAATAATGATGATAAGATTTCTCCTCCAGAAATATTACTTCCTTTGGGGAATAACCTAACCAAGGAGTATGTACTAATTAGCCTAAATATTTGCATAAATAGAACTGAATCAGGATGATCGTTGGAACCGCAGGAACTTCTCATCATTGAAAAAAATCTCTAAAAAAATAATAAGATATCTATGTAAACAGTTTCTGGACATTATAATATTAGGTTTTTTTTATATTATAAAATATAATAATTTATTGTACATAATATTTTACATTTATTCTTATGAGTCGTGATAAGACACAATCATTGATATTATATTGCGATCCTATTGCGATATTATATAGATATTATATTATGTATAACAAATTCGAATGTACTTTTTAAAACAATTATATCTCTTTATCTAGAAGTCGTATATCACTGGAAACACTTGTATTCGATCGAGAACAATTTGATCTTAAAAAAACGCTCTATAGTAATTATTCACAAGTCTCACCATTTAGATTATAATAATAAAAAGGGCGGGTAAGTGTATGTCGCTCTGCTGTAAAGTAGGTTACAAGTGAGTCACTGTAATGGATTGTGTTAGATTTTTATCCAATGATATAATATCATTGAATAAGAAAAACGATTCTGAGCGAAGACGGTCAGTCAGTCTATAATATATTACTAAGTCTAAATGT